>JAQGAW010000736.1:0-24897 GCA_034698025.1 Phthiracarus crinitus
ATAGTTGTGACGACAATTCAATCGTTTCATCAGAAAGTTTAAACGATTCAGATGATGAACAGCTTTTGAAGAGTGAAAACGAAGAATAGTTACATTATTTTTAAGATTACTTTTTAAGATTGCTTTTTTCTTTGTATAAATTTTGTCATAATGATTAAAATTCAAAATCTAATTTTGTGCGCAAGTCTTAATTGTATATTTGATTTGAAAAGTGTTTGTAATAAACTGAATAATGTTGAATTTAAAAATTCTAAATTGAAATGCTTACTTATTCGCTTAAGAAAACCATATACAACTTGTTTATTGTACAGTACAGGTAAAGTTGTTGTTCTTGGTGCGAAATCTTTAGAGGAAGGAAGAATTGCTGTGAGAAAATATGCCCGAATGCTTCAAAAAGTTGGTCATAAAGTCAAGTTATCGAAAATTACTGTTGCAAATATGGTTGGAAGTTTTAACTATACTTTCAAGATAAATCTTCCTAAATTATATACATTAATGGGACAAAAGGCGAGCTACAATCAAGAAATATTTCCTGGTTTAAGTTTTACGTCTTCAACATGTAAAGTATTGGTGTTTCAAACCGGAAAGCTTGTCATAACCGGAGGAAAATCATTGGATGAATTGAACACAGCTTTTAATGAATTAGATAATTTTGTTTTTCAATCGTTGTAATAATTTAATATTCAATATAATAATTTGTTTTCTTAAAACTGTATAATTTTTATAATACATTAAAGACTTTAAAACGAAATGCATTTCATCATTTTTTTTAAATGACACGTGTTAACCTCTATTTTTGAGGTATAAAACTGAATTTAGGTCAAAACAAATGTATATAAGTAAATAAACTCACAATACATTTTCAATATAGCAGTCTAATTGGCATTTACATTGTGCTATTAACTTAGTTAATTAATGTCAAGAAAAAGAGGTAATTATAGAAAGCCTGACGGCGAGCCTGGCTTTTATAATAAAGATTTTATTGAGGACACAGCCAGACCTATTATACCGCAAGCATCTGGCATTCAAAGTCGAACCGTATCGAATGCACGTTTAAGATTGCAAAGATCTGGTATAGACGCAGAGGAGGTTGAATATAATAATTTGAAAACTAACACTAAACCGACTATTAGTCCTGATTCATCTCCGGTTAAAAAGGAAAAACCAGCATTCGAACCATGGCCCGAACCATCTTTCATACCTTGGCCAGAGGCAGAACGAAACAACTTACCATGGCCAGGTTATATAGAGCCAGAGATTATACAATGGCCAGAGCAGGAGTTAATGTTCATTCCGTATCAAGAAAGACTTCGATTACAACAACAACAACAAACATTTCAACAAATAAGACAACAAGCGAGCAAAAAGAGAGATCAACAATAAGTTTTATTGATACGGCGCAAAGGATTTTTACATCTAGACTAATGGTTAAAGAGAGTAAAAACTGTACTACTATACATTTTGTTCTTCTATTACAAACTTGTGAACAACAAAACTATAAAATGGTTTCATTGTTATTTAAAAAATTAGATGAACTTTTATTATTAACAATATCAAAGTATTCTAAAATTTATTTAAATATTGACTCTGGAAATAATATTAAACTCTATTTAACGTTTGCGTGTAATATTATAAATTATAAATATAATGAAAATAGTGAGTTTAGAATTAGTTGTAAATTTAACCATGAGTTCAATAAAGTAAAAATTTATTTGTATTAAAAATTTGAGGGTTTCGACATTATTTTGTCTCATCAGTGCAGGGTAACTATTTTAAAGTACCTGCAGACCCTCTCATCGGTAAATGAAATATTTACAGATGAGGGATGATTCAATTTTTTTTGAATTTTTTAAAATTTTGTACTATTTTTTTGTATTTTTTAAATTTTATTTAATGAATAATGATTAATGAATGATAACATGAGTTTAAATTACATCTTTTCAAAAAGATTCTTCGCGATAACTTTTGATACCAAGTTTGTTAAAACTTCGCGCACGATTTCTTCAACGTTTTCCGGTTTCCTTCTTGTATATATTGGTCTTTGGGGTGGGAAATAAGAAACCGGTCTATTACCCACTTCTTCTCTCAAACACTCAGATACTCTAAAATGAGCTGCAGTCTCACTGAGTTTTTGCTGGTCTTTATCGGTTATGTAATAACCTGATTTCGAATTACTTATAGCCGCACTGTAATTTGCGCGTTGATTTTCATATGAGAGTATGTTAGCCACTCTTTTCACATGCTCTTTTCCAACCGCACGAAGAGCAGCGGCTAACTTCTCTCTTTCACGTTTTTCGAGTTCCTCAAATGCCAAACGCCTTTCTTCAGCTGCGACAGCTTCGGATCGCTCCAACTCTACTCTTTCACGCTCCTTCTGATCTTTTTCCACTCTTTTATAATGATTGCGAGTGTTGCTGCGGGATTTTCTATTTTTTTTCCATTTTCCCACATGTGGTGGGGGTTCGGAGGAGCCAGTAATTGTAGCTGTAACTACAGTTACTGGTTGAGCCGGTAGTGGCACGTAAGATGCAGCTGCTGTTGGTGATGGTTGGCCCTGAAAAGGGCCTTTTGATGGCGTTGAGGTTTTTCGCTGTTGTTGATTCATGTTGATGTGATTTTATGATGATTGGAGTTGAGGTGAATGATGCTGATGTTGATGTTTGTGATGTTAATTCTTGAAATGTTTGGTATGATATGGTATGGTATGGTATGGTATGGTATGGTATGGTATGGTATGGTATGGTATGGTATGGTATGGTATGGTATGATATGGTCTGGTATGGGATGTAAAAATTTTATGGAATCAGGTCACTGGTTATATACCGAATTTCTACTAGTGTGTATTAATTCCTCTCACTTATTAATTCCTTCCCCACAATTTTTCCGAATTCTATATTGAATTAAAATCTTTATTTGTTTAACAATATTTTTCATTTCAAAATGTAAATTTTTATTCTTAATTCAAAATAGTAACAAAAAACTTTAATGTTTTAACAAATTATATGATTTTTACAGTAAATATTATTAAAAATTAATTAATTAATTATTATAAATAAATTTTAATTATAATAATTTTCAATAAATTTTAATTAAGAATAACTTGATAAATAAAACATGTTTTGAATAAATTCTGACTGATATGGGCCTTTAATTTGGCATTCATTAGAGAGGATTTATATTTCGAGTACGACAGGTTTATATCTGGTGTCATCCATAAAACTTATCTGTAAGCCAAATACAAATACCGATACTGTGGATGTTATATTTACTTATTAGTATCATGTATTCTTCTCAACTAAACAAGAAATCGAATGTCAAAGCAAAGTATAGATATACTTATCACATGGGCTTACAGACAATAGCTATGGTGTGAAACTTAATTTTTTCAAAGTTATACACTTAATCCTTTCTGATTAACAAATTAATCAAGTGTTTACTATTTTTTATTCTAATAAAAATAATTTATATTACGAAATAAATCATTACAAATGATTCATTAGTAAATATTAAAAATTTTAACTTATAATATTTGTTTTTTTAATAAATAAAAAATTTGTCCCAATAATTAAATGCATACAGTCTAACGCTTATTCTAATTGATTGATCGTACTTTGAGTTTTAATCTTTCGATTATTTACTAGAAAGTTCATAACCAAATTTACTTTTATTTAATCGCATAAATAAGTTATCATAAATGAGATCAAATTTATTTGTTTTGCCTACAAGTAATTATTTTTTTTGTGATTTTTTAAACATGGTTTGTTATATTTTATTGCTTCAATAATATTCATATATAGAATAATAATACGATACGAGTTTGATCTGATCATAATTTGGTTGACGTAAAGTAAAACATCCTATTATTCTAAAAGATACATTCATTTATTTCTTGTACGTGACTCCACCTCAAGGCATACATATTATCATTGTTATACACGACGCCTTCACATACTAGAAACTCGCGAGTTATTAGAGACGCACCCTATAACACATAAATACACTTTTAGTAAATTTACATGTTTTCAATTTGGAATAAGAAATTCTATTTCATGGGCTGGTATTAAACAAATATTTATTAAATGATCGTATTATATATTAAGAAAAAATTTAAACAATTTCTTTGGAGCTATAAATTTTCTGGTAATATTGCAGTACTGTTACAGTATTTTGAATTAAAATCTTAACATTTACTGAATTGAATCATACAGTATATTCAGTACAGAATGACTGAAAATATATTAAACTTTGACCATACCCTTCCAGTTCAGTTTATTTTCAAATACAATTCAATTCTAGAGTAAATAAATTTTTACGTTCACTCTATTGTAAATTAATTTTAGATCTAAAACGCATTTCGCTTCACAATTGATCGACAATACTGTCTTTGCCATTATTTAAATGATTAGCTTACAGGCATTTTCACAAAGCCTACCATTAAAGTCTATAATAATTACGATATTGTAGTAGAAAACTTCGAAAAAAGAGTGAAAAGCCCTTTAGTTATACTGTTCTTTACGTTACAGTCGTTCGAAAAAGCATACACGCATGAAATAATTTATTTATGGCTATAATAGCGAGCAAATTTTGAAATAAAAAATATGTAAAAACCAGAGAAAACAGTATTGTATTCGCCAATCAACTTAATGTATAAAATGATTAGATAAATAAAGCGAAATAATATAACTAAAATTCACAATTTTCTGCAAATGAGAAATGATTTTTCGAATGACTGTACATCACACGCAATCAGTTTAAATCTATTTGAATTGAAAAAAATTGTTTGAGTTTCAGAAGCAGAAACAGACAATGCAATTAAACTGTAAAACGCAATTTTATTGTAAAACTACTGTATTCCGCGGTATTCGTCACAATCAAAAAATAGTAATATAAAATTTTCTATCACTCTTTATCGAAAAAAGTAGTAAATTTAACATAGTTTGGAAATATAGTGAAATTTTCGAT
Organism: Phthiracarus crinitus; assembly: GCA_034698025.1. Classification (NCBI taxonomy): domain Eukaryota; kingdom Metazoa; phylum Arthropoda; class Arachnida; order Sarcoptiformes; family Phthiracaridae; genus Phthiracarus; species Phthiracarus crinitus. Next base: position 4,963 of record JAQGAW010000736.1, read on the forward strand.
TTATCATTTGACGACTACTTACTACTAGTAGTAGCTGAGCATCACAGCACAGCATCTGGTTTGCCACTACAGCTCACCTTTGATTTCAGTATTTGACGACTGAATCACTGTAATTTGCAGCGACTTCTTGTTGTGCGCTTTCCTTGTAATTTCAAATCCAGGTGTTTTGGCGGCCTATAACTATAGCAGCGGCACATCCAAACAAAAGTCACATTTGACATTTTTTTGCTTATGTCGATTATTCTCACATAAAGACTACATTATACTCTGTCATTGATAAAATGCTTTATAGAAACAGCACACATAAGCCATGGTAAAAAAACTAGATAATAGTGCATGAAATAATCTCACGGAAAAATAGATATATGTGTAATGCATCGCTATTATGATGGTGTTTATTGTTAATAAAAGTTAACTCTCGCTCTTCTCTCCTTTTTTTCCATGAGTAACGAAAAAGTTGATTTCGAGTACTGAAAGGTCAGTGAAGTACTGCTTAAAAGAAATGAAAATTTTTTGGCCAATGTTTGTTTTGAACCATTATATGCTCTGAAACGCGATAAAGTGAAAACTCCTCCACAATTTTTTGTGCATTGAAAAACCTATTAAATTCAATTGATGCTTCACAGCACCGGAAATACTTATATACCCCTAACCTGTAATATTGTGTTTGCAACCTTTATTACTTTTGTTTTAATGGATCTCGAATTATGGTCTAAAGAATAATAATGTCTGCGGTAATAATATTTGCAGTACTGTTTCACTGTTTTGATTTTCAGCGGGAGGTCTTCAGGTCTTGTGGCTTTGCCCCTCTCTTAACGTTAATGGATTTTCTCGTTTTACTTCAATAATACATTGTGCTTCTGGTAATATTGTTGTATTCGCAACTTTTGCATAACTTGCGCATACAAAAAAAATAATATTGCTATCTATCTATACGTTACCTTTATATTCTGATGTATATTTTTCTATATAAATTGGTTGTAGAATAATAATTATGGTATGCATTGCTCTTTCATGTCTTACATGAAGAATACGAACGTCTGATTGAGCATCTCATGAAAAATCGAGTTTGTAATTTTGCATTCTTTGCATGACACACTTCATTCACGCCCCGATGTGAAGCTAGTGATTATAAGCGAAATATGAATAGATTTCAGATAACATCTAACAATGTCACTCATATCAATCCCGCTTAAAATAATGGGTTTCAAAACTATGAAATCCTTCCTTATAAACCAAATGCCTCTCTCTATCACAATAGCAGCGAACGCTCGAACACTACAACCACTACAACCACTACAACCACCGCAACTGCCAATATTAAAATATATCCAATACTTCAGCGAATTTTTGTTACAAACATATTTTCCCATTATGTTCGCTTAAGTTTCTTTTATATCTGCTATTATAAATTTGAGTGAACACACATTCACTTACGCTCGCATACATCGCACACATACAACAGAAAGCATTCGCGAAAATAAATTAATTATATTTTTTGTATTTTGTTTTTGTTTTAACACTGCGTTTTTCACGATTTCTATTAGCATTAAAATAGGACTTCAATTTTATTTGCATTATTGCTCATATTTTTTAAAGAGTAATCGTTTTCTCGCCAAAAAACGAGAACCTATTTATCTTAAGCGATGATCGTTCGTGATGAGTGGCTGATAAAATAGTTGAACGCGAAAAGATAGGGGATATTGAGAAAAAACGGTTTTTGATGTGTGCGAAGGAATTGTTTCGCTTGTTAGGGCTCAAGACGTAAAAATTTCAAACAGTCATTTCTTATAACTATTGGAATCGTGACTCAAACGTGATTCTTAATTAATAATGACAATGAGATGAAATACAAAATGCGTAAATACAATATACGTAAAAGAGGTGGTCATGCCATGCATTAATAGTAACTTGAGATCGTGTCAGTTATGTATGCGCACACGTTATCCCACAAAAGTATATAAAGATTTTTTTGATGGTCACCGGTTAACATCACATAAAGGCGTTTACACCTTTGGTATTAATTCAAAAATTTTTGTGTGACAGCAATGGCTTGAAATTAGGGTCACTATTGTTGTGCTTAAAAACTTTTGAAAAGTATTGTTAAATAATAGCGTGTATGTAATGTAATGAGTAATAGAAGTGGCAGCAAATTTCTTAAATTTTTATTTTATCGCTTTGAGAAAATTTGCGTTTATAATAGCTTTTAAAGGTTTTTCGGAATTTTTTTATAATTGTGAAACGTATTGAATAAATAATGGTTTAACCTCTATATGGTAAACCTTTAAGAGAAATCTCAATGAAGTACAAGAATGTATTTCACTTCTACTTTAGTTATATGTTAAGTGTATTTGTTTGATATTTATCAGAACAATAAATTATTCTATGGATGTTTTACAAAATATTTTACAATATATGAGAATTGAATTTTTCGAAAAGATTTGTAATATTGTCTCGAAAGTAATATATTGTGAATTTTGCATTGGATATTAGACAAACAATTTAACTATGCTTTCAGATATTGCATTATAAGATTGAATTAAATAAATGAGTTTAATTTACAGGTTATCTGTATTTATCTATAAAATATATTTAAAGAATTTATTGTTTAGTTTATAATGCGTTCTTTAATGGCATGAAAGTATGTTATATTTTATTGTGTGCTTTTATTCAATAAACTACTAAATAAAGTGTTATTACTGTACTTATTAATTATTCAAGTTTAGCTAATTATTTGATATACGTTACTGAAAACTTTCTTTTTTTAAATTAAATATATACTGTATCTTTAAAAGATAAAAACAACTTTTTTAACGAGTTTAATGTTAGATTATTTTAAAAAATTGCAACAAAGAACACTTAAAGTACGTCTTCCGACACATATGCTCAGTTAATTTGAATAATGAGCATCTTTTCCAACTCTTTTGACATCCAGAAGCTTCTAATACAAGAACAGTGAAGAAAAATAACTGCAAAATCTCTGACCATTATTTAAATTGTCAGCGCAAATCTTTTTCGCTGACCGCTGTCTTTAGACGAAAATGGGGCTCTAAATAGCTGACAGTTGGCAACGCTAATAATTGGCTTGATATATCATTTTGGGTGAAATTCATATTGTTATGCATAATATGAAAAATAACGTTTCCGAAAATTTAACATAAATCGCACCTTCATTTTAAAATGACTACTATTTTAGTTGATAGTTTAGAATTTTTACTATAATTTGGTTTTTAAGCAATTTTACAAAAGTTTGGAACGAAAATACAAAGGAAATTTAAAGGAAAATCAGTAACGATAAAAGTGAATCCATAGATACAAAAACAATTATGATTATTGCATAAAATTGACTCGAAATGCTTCAATATTAAAATAAAATAAAATCGGGGTTTTTTATTAAATCAGTTTATTAATATCTTAAATTATTTTTAATTTAATTACCAAATATTGATAATCTTACACGAAAATATTTCAAAAACAAACTAAAGGTGCACAAACTGTTCCATTGACTTAAACTTGAAGTATACGACAAATTAAAGTTCGATACCTTCACCTATGGTTGTGATTCTCACTCCATTGCTAAAACAGTAATTTTTATAAGTTATTACTCCAATATTTATCAAAAATGAAAAATCACATTCGCATAAAAAATTTCCACAAACAAATTAAAAAAACTTAGTTATTTACTTTTTTTTTCATGCAATGCGGAAAATAAGGAATTTTTTCAAATTTGATAATTATTCTATGTTAATAATAGTGACTAAAATTCAACGTATACATGAATTTTGATTTACTTTAGATTAGCTCAACCATTTATTACTTTTAAATCAATTTGAATTTAATTATCGAAAGCAGCAAAATTTCACTAAACACGACAGCAATCAATTTGAGAGGAGAAAAAAATTCAAATTATCCCAAAAAAAAGAAAACAAATTTCGATCCCGAGAGTTAAATAAATTGTTTAAATTATATCAATGATTTAAAGGCCACGAAAAGGGGACCGCACACGATGGGTAGCAATAGGTTAGGTCATGATCTTTAGCTTTGCTATTTATTTTTACGCGTTTTTCCTATTCATAGATTAAATTAGTTAAATGCAATGTTAACTTTTTTTGTTGTTATTATTCGACGCTGTAAATATTTAACAATGCTTTTTTGCCTGTATTTTATTTTTCGAGTGTTAATTTATTTTAGTTTGTGTCAAATTAATATGTGTTAATCATTGTTAGAAATAATTGTATAACTTTTTTTTATGAAATTTTTTCTATAATAAAAAAAGCTGAGAGTAAACAATGAATACGAAAATGCATTCTATTATGCTTAATAAAATTGATAACACTGTTTATTATATGAAAAAATGAGTGTATGCAATGCAACAAAAATTGTTGCCATTGAGGTTTCTGTCAAATTATTATTCATGTATAAAATAATCGAAAAAAACCGAATGACAAAAAACTGTTGTCCTATTTTTGACATTATATTTAAAATTCTATGGCGTCTATTGTTATATCAAACAGTAAATTATATGATAAGAGAAAAAAGGTGTATTGTCACAGATGTACAGATAAACATGACAATATAGAAAATTGTTGGATTAGAAAAACTATTGAATCAATTGTTGACCGAAACGCAGATGTGTTTCAAAGCCAATGCTGCACTCTCTGCTTAAATAAGATTAAAGTGGGAGAGAATGAGGCAAAGAGTGAGCTGACGGTGAGAGACGAAGAGGAGGAGAGGGAGAGGGAGAGAGAGAGAGAGAGAGAGAGAGGCACTTCTTCATTGATCAATATTCAATTACGATTATACAATTTGAATGAGACTCTATTTAAACTTCACTTTCATTTATTGAGTTCAGTACCTGTAAACGGTTGGTTCAAACGCCCGAAGCAATCATTTATCATTTACTGATTGAGCTTTTCAATAAAAACATGGTTTTAGCTTTTTTCTCATTTTGTTTTTTAAAACACTGGGAATATTTGTGTAAAAAGCTTTTATACGAATCACTTGTTTAAGAATACTTATCTACACCAGAGAATAATAAACGTCTCGAACCTAAACTGTTGGCAAGAGATTTACGAAACTCCTAAAAATTATGAGTTAAATATATCTGTTAAATCTATATGATGTTTACAATCAATTATGTCGTGAGTTTTAGTAATTGATTTTTTAGTAACTCTCGTCAGTTAGTACTTGTGTGCGTAAACTATATTTCATATTCTATTCGGTAATTCTTTGTGTCCTCAAAAAAATCTGCATTTCATTTCTCGGTGTTAAACCCACTTGTTTGTAATTTTTTACAAAAATATTAATAATAATAACATTCACACAATCTTAAGGAAATTATTGCTGGTATACATACAGTGGAGTGGAGTTATGTTCAGAGATTGTTTTCAGATAGCTTTTCATCATTAATTGTGAGCTAAACAATATTTAAAAACACGTTAAAGTGTGATACATCCTCCCTTAAGAACATAATTCTTTAAATAAAAGTTGATACCATCAAAATAATAATAGAAAAGTCGAAAAAATAAAAACGCCTGAAGGCATAGCGCAATAAAGCTCTATACCAGTATAAGTTTCATAAAACATTATACTGGTATATGTATATACACTGTATGACTAGTAATCTTAGTGTTAAAGAACATTAACAGAATAAATTACTATTATAGCACCATTGATGATGCTTTTTATACCATAAGCAAGTGAATGGCGTGTATGTATGTATATGTGTGTATGACTATGACTATGGCTATGAAATTTGCCCATACATACAACGGTTTAAATTATCCCCTTCTCTGATAATATTTTTGATGGCGTTTACAATACGTATTTATAGCGTGATTGTGTATTGTATATTGTATTGATGCGCAGCCATTATCGCTCGACATTTCCGTTTTCGCATTTTGTCACATACGAGAATGTTATGCGTATTGTTTCTGATAAAACCCATACACACCATACACACCACCTAACAATATAAATGGCTATCACTAGAAGGCAAATAGCATTAAATACAATAGAGAAAAGCGCTTTTCCAACACATAAAACCATAGAAATTCAGCAAAAAGATGCTGCAATGATACTGCTGTATGCAATGCTTGTACTTTAATAGATACTAAATACCATATAAACTTATATATAAGCATAGTATGCACACAAACACGGTATTGTAATAGCGGACAACTTTTAAAAACAGCGTAAACAAAATTTTTACGTATCGTATATTTCACGGCTATTGATATCGTTTATTGCTGTTGTTGTGTTGCATAAAGTATCTCACACTCCGTCAGTATATGTCTGTTTTTCTGTTGTTATTTTAGTAATTCAGAATTTTTTTTCACTGGACATTATAGTGAATTTGTTTGCAAGAATGACTGAATTATTAGCTCCAACAACAACAGTACAGTATTGTGTCACTTGAGTTCACTTCTATTATATATTAGAGCAGATATCGCTATCTAAAGAAAAACAGGTCCATTCAATGTTTAGGCCTCTATTTATCTGATGGGGCAATCATTCTCATTGTTACGTTGTTGCAGACCGACCACATAATAGAGTTGAGGGTCTCGTTAATTTGCACCTTGTATTGTGTTACATAAAAAAGCCGAAATATCGATATTCAATGCCTCCCTATTTAACGTTTTTTTTCTGGCATTACTACTTTTTATGAATGTTTTTTTTCTGTTTAGCTGTTTTTATTGCGTTTCGCAATACACAGCCAAAAAAGAAGTATGTGATGTAAAAATTACTACATATAAGAAATTGTTAAATAAGTTGTGACATATTTATTGTCCATTTTTTCAAATTTAAATATATATATACAATCACTTGACACAGTCTAACAGTATATAACTAAACATAAGTCTTATATTACTGAATATAAATTACACATCATTGTTATTATTATTATTTTTCCGCACATAATATATATTTAACGTTTAATTAAGCTAATAATCATGACATACCAGAGTCGTATAGAGTTGTCGAGCTGTTTGATGGCTTTGTTGTGCACGCGCTCGCCATTGAAGGGTTATGACTGTTGCTTAATGGTCTCATACCAGTGGATGCTAACGATTGCAATCAATCATTCAGTTAATGAATTAATTGTTTTTTAATATAGGAAAAGCTCACCATTAGTCAAATAATGAGAGTAAAGACCCAATAAGTGTGACGCTGTAAACGCTGGAACTGGTGATGAAGGACTCGATGACTCCGAAGAGTTATTACTATTACTTATTGCGTTTTGTTGGTTTAACCGAAACCCAATGACAGGTGAAGGTGAGGGTGACTTCGAGTTTGACTTATTACTTCGCTCTTCACTTCTTTGGTGAGCATTCAATTTAACCATTGGTCTCATCAAACTGTTGGGCGAATTTAATTGAGACGTGACTGAACTTGAATTTACTGTGGAGGGTATTGTTGTTGAGTGAGTTGATTGGGTGATCGGAAATGATTGAAAGCCAAGTTGTGGCGGTTGACCAGAACCGTGTATACCACACGCGCATTGCATAAATATGTTGTATGGCGACGAACATTGTATGCTTGGGTTTTGGTTTGAAGCGTTGCAGTGATTGTGTCCCGAAAGCAACAGGCTTTTCATATCGAAACCACCGCTTAAACCTAATTTTGTGTCTTGACTGTGATTGTGATGGCTGTGATGACTTACAAGAGCTGACTGATCTATAATACTAGACTCCATTACTTGTCTGTTCATTTCGAGCGGCGAAAAGTAAGTTTCGTGAAATGGATTTAATCCAATCGACGGATTAATTGGTGGGAATAGAGATCGTGGTAATCCGGCTGCAGCTTGTAAGCCAAGGTAATCCATCGGTGTTTGTATATAAGGCATTGGAAATGGGTATCTGTCTATTATAACATGTAGTCATAGATTATATGGAATGTTTAATATTGTAAACATTTTATGGACAAAATGGTAATTCTGTAGACTATTTGAATTAAATCAAATTAATTCACCTTTTTTCATCAGATGTTTTGGCTTTCGGCGTGGTTTGTACTTGTAATCGGGATGTTCTTTCATATGCATCTGTTGAAAAAATAACGCATAACATTGCATAAAAGAAATTTAGTGGTTATTGTTTAAGCCTCAAAAATAGCAACATTTCTATTTGAAAATAGTGCTGAATAAATATAGCATTTAATTTTTAAATATATTACATATTTACTAAAGAATGATCAAATATATTCATATAAAGTATTATTGCTTGATTTTTTTTCTAAAACAGCGAAATTATTAATACTTTTTTATTTAATAAATAAGTTAGTAAAACAATATGAAAATTTGTAAAATATATCTGTCATTTTTGAAAATATCTTAAGAATTGAAAAATTTTTGAGGTGTTTCAATGGATTTCAATGACAATTTTTCAATTTGTGAAAATTTACATTTGCATTCATAGCGTTAATCATTATAAATTACAATAAATGAAGTTAAAACGGTTTCTATCATTTTGAAGCTTTAATTATTAATATAAGAAGTGAGCTCTCAATTTCTATTATGAAAATTATTTAAACCTAATATTAATCAATAATTCATTTTAATTAAAATAAACTTTATTAACAATTATAAAATATCAGTTTATAATCGTTTCGCGATTGTTTACTAAAATCTATTGAATACAAATTGCAAGCATAATAAAAGCGAAAACAAAGCGCGAGAGCTTTAGAAAATTGGATTTTTACAAAGAGTAAAATAAATAAAATTATTGAATCAGACAGACATATATAAATATACACTGAAAATATCGGATCACACAATGAAAGCAACACATTAGACACAAATGGCTTAATTATTCATTTAGAAAAGTGACAACAATTGAAAACACAAAGTTAATTAAACACATACCGCTCTCAGTCTCTTTGCTTCCTCAATAAAGGGTCGCTTTTCACCATCACTTTTGTCATATAGAAATTAAATAAATAAATCATATTTTCATTATTATTACTATCATTCGCGGTATAAGCTTATTGCTAATATAAGCGATTTGTTAGAATACCTTAGATTTTTCCATTCATTCCCTAATCGTTTGCTAATTTCTGAATTATGCATCTTTGGATTTTCGAGTGCGATCTACAAATTTTTGCATTCAGAGACCAGTTAATTATTTATTAATTTTAACGCTATACTTGTAAAGCAATTTTTATGTACATGTATTCAAACATTATTAAATTAGTTTTCATAATTGCAAAATAATTCTATGATGAATAAACTAATTATTTTTTTAAATTTGATTTCAATATAAATTGAATGCAAACAAATCGTATTTGTAAAGACAGGGGAAATTACGCGCTTTCAATCTATTAATGATTTGTTTGCATTAAATCGGAAATTTTTCTTTTCGATCAATTATTCTTGTTTTAAATACTGTGCATAACAGATCAAAAATGAAAATTATTAAATTATTGGTTTGATTCAATAAAAAATAATAAAAATCTATATAAGTGTAGTGTTTTTGATTCTTTTTGCGAACTTAATTACATATTAAAAACACAAGAAAATCAAATGTTTGGACAGTTCAAGGCTATCCTATGTGTTAGCACATCATTTTTGCTTTTCAAATAACATGTCGATTCAAAAATACTAAGACGTGGTAACATAAAACTATACAAAATCGAAAAATATGACTGGATATGCTTATTATTTACGATACCTTTCGCCGCTGAGCTCTGCTCCACACCATAAACGCATTCATCGGTCGCTTCACGTGATCACTGTTTGTTTTAACCGAATTCATATTCATGTTTGTGCGCGAATTAATTGATAGCGAACTATGTTTTGATTAATCGATGATTGCGAGAGTAAACACTATGTTATGTCTTGTTATCCACAAACGGGGAAAATCTATTACGAAAACACGTAAAAATGAAGAAAAAAAACAAATGATAATAATAATAATAAATATCGTAATCCTACGAATATTTTGATTGCATATTGAGTGACAATAGGATATATCAATTTTGAATCAATTTGAGTGCAATTGAAAAAAACTTGATTTTTATGCGGTTATTATTCCGCGAATAAAAAGGACTTTTTTTAAAAAAGAAAAACTTTATTTATGGCATAAGTAGAACTTTTATCACAATAGTAAATGCATGTCAATTATTTCAACTTGCATTCAATTAAAGTTTTCTGTTGATAAAAGATTTTTTTCCGTAGCAAAATAAAAACGCTAATAAAATTTGAAATAAAAATTAATAGCAGAAAAAAACTTCAATTAAAAAATCGTTTTTGCGCTTTAGAAAACTTCGCATATGATTTTAATTTTTGTTATATCCTTCTTCGCACTTAATGCGCAAAAAAGTTCATTATTTCACAATAAAAAGTAAAATATTTGTTTTAATAATTAGCAGTTACTTACCCGAGACAACACAGAATTGACGTTTAATATAACTTATTTAGTGGTAAATGAAAGGTGTTTGCGAAGTGTTTCTATATTCAGTCATGCATTTGGCAAAACAAAAAAACGCAACGAAAAAAAGTTTAAATAATATGCACTTGTTTTTAGAAAATGCAACACTCAATAGAAAAAAGAATGATGGCTTGTGTTTCAATGAAAAGACTTTGATGACTGCTTTAGTTATGTGAATGCATTGGAAACGCAAAAGAGATACCACAGAATGTTTGGTTGAACTGCCAATTACAGGACTGCTTACAAAAGCATTGGGTGGGAACTTGAAGGCTGATCCTCCTAAAGAAATCAATTCATGATATATTCTCAAGCAGATTCGACTTTATTCAATTGTGTAGTGTATGTCTGTGTGTGTATATGTGTATGCATGTGTGTGCGAGAGTGAGTGAGATCTTTCTGTTGATGATATGTTTAAAAGGGGGCACACATACAAACATGCAATATAAGCATATTAAGCGCGCATACCGTATATAAAAGTTTTACGTCACTTGGGAGTCACTTCAATGAATTAAGAATGCGGCACTTAATTAATATTAACTCATTTCTTTGATTAATTTTATTATCTTTTGTACGTTTTCCACTCTAATTTTTAAAACGTGATCTCAAATCTAGATTCGTTTGTTTGCGTTGTGTTTAATAAAACTTTCGCTGCATTTGCCCGATAAACTTGAATGACTCCTCATTTTTTACGCACACTGAGTATATTAATTTTTTTCGCACTTTTACACAAAAAATCTATTGTTCACAAATGTTAAGTTTTTTTAATTACAGCTCAAATTTTTAAAATAAATAATACTGTATTAAAAAATTGAAAAAATCAATTTTTTGACAAACATTTTTTTGTGCAATGTATTGACAGCTTTTAGAAATGAAAACTTGTTATGCAATGAATTGTAGTTATTCGGACCAAAAAGCGCTCATTTTATACATAGGTTTCGATGGACAATAGATCAATAATAAAGAGCGCTATTAGTGTAGTGATACGCAAGTTTCTTTGATATGATATTCTAGTTGGTTGTGTGGCGACAAATACAGCGTACACTATACTCTCAAACACACTATACTCTAAACGTAAGTAGAAAATGCTTTTACACAGCACTCAAAGCCCTCACGGGTGAGTCTGCTTTTGACATTACACAATATGAACACAATAGCGTCGTGTCATTCACCAAACTATAGTGTATGTCCACAATTGATATTTCACTTGTTACCAAAACAAGTAATAAGCTATAAGACTATTGTTATATTTAACAAACGAGATCTACTCTTTTGCATCTCTCTCTCCATTTTCTTTTTCCATTTGTCTGCCTCTCTTTCTTCTCTGTGAGGTATCTTTGACTCGTATTTTGGTATTTGATACGATGAGAGCAGAGTTTGCGAACACATAGTTATTATATGTTTTATAGTTAGAAAAGTTTACTGTAATACAATGATGTTGATTGACTATAGATTAGCGGGCGGTCGTACTGTTATGTACTGTTATGTACTATTATGAGTCGAATGCTACAAACTCAGGAAACCTCAGTATTGGAAAGCATCAGGAAATGGACTCATGGTTTTTCGCTGATCATCAGCGCTATCACAGCGTTTGACACACACACTGTACAAAGATGTTAGACCATACAAACGCTATCAAATAACTTATTATTCGTTAAAAGCTGGTTCTCCAATGGCTTTCATGTTAGTTAAACAAAAAAAAGAGAACGCGTTTTTCTGTTTAATACTGGTTGACGTATTATTTCGGAAACAACTTCTATAGAATGTGTGTAACGATAGATAATTATATAACTGTGTGGCCTAACATGCAATAATTTTTTGATTAATAAACTTTTATCTTCAGCACAACTACTATAGCAACAAACATTCAATACGTTCTATACATCAATAAATATACAGTAAGTGTGATGTGGTGTTTTGGTGTGGGAATATTCGGGCGCACAAAAACTTATATTATATTATTGAATAGATGTTGAAAAACGTTCGGTCACAACAAATATATCAATGGGTGTTAAGCCAATATAACATTTTTTCGCATTCGATTTTTTTTGAGGACCAGAATTGCTGAATGCGATTATATATATATATATATTTATATATTTATACGTTATATAAAGGACTAAAATATTGCTTTTTCTTATCAACGATTTTCTTTTCCTAACACCAGATTTAGTACTCTTTTATGTACGCCAATGTGGCATAAATGTCTGTTATCATTGCCAAAACTGGACAATATATTTGACCAATAATTCAAAATATATTATTAACTGACCGGCGAATCATATTAAATACTTAGCTTACAGGCATTTCGTTCCAAAAGTATACCAAACAAAATTCCAAATGTTGTTTAACAGTTATAATAAATATTCTTAAAAGAGTGAGATAAGAGAAGTAATCATTTTCGGTGCGCTTTTCGTTTATATGTATGATAAAAAAGTAAATATTTTTTATTATAGAAAGTAGAATAAAAGCCTTATATGTTTTTTTAGTTCATGTAAGTTTTGTGGTTGTGATTGTGATTTTGTGACACTACTACTCCTAAACAGTGACATCAGTTATTACAGTGATTTGTATAAGTAAATTATTCTTTTTATGAGTTTTGTGACCGATTTATTTAATTAAAACAATCACTTATATTATAACGCATTTAATTATAAACACAATTTTTCATAATTGCAATGTAAAATTATTAACGAAAATTTTATAGATTAACGAAATAATTCTGTTATATTAAAATAATTAACGACATTTTATACCAAAAGTATGCACAAGAAGCGAATCAAACTAATTTATTTATGCATATTTCTAGTTACAGTGTACTGTACAATATTTTAAATACTATTACTGAGAAAATACTATCACCGTAATAATAATTCCGAAATACTGAGCACAGTATTTTCTTATATCCTTATATCAGCGTTCATATTAGAGGAGTAGAATTTTTTAAAATTTTGAAAACTGTTTGTTATATTTATCCATATGAATAAATGTGTAAAAAGGTGGTTGAAATTTTTGTTTTCTTAACTTTTGGAATAAAGTTTATAAAGAAAAATATGACAACGATTCTAGAATATGTAATATTTAAATGAGTGATTAGTTTTAAAGTCTAAAAAATATTTTAAATCAGTCATATCGATTGTATAACTAGAATTGACAGTTGATTTTTTTTCACAAAACATATAATAAAGAAAATATATTATTTTAGTTTTGAAATGAAATTCATTATAGTAAAATATTGTCAATTTATCAAACAAGAACAACACATAATAACTGAGAGCACACTGTTTTATGACTTAATTCATACTCATGGAACAAATATATTAGTTCTATGTTTATAATATCAAATCCCTTTATTAAGATGAAGACTGCAGACATCAAGTCAGACGGACAGACATTGTCAAAACCATAAGCTGGACTTCTCTACAAGAACGTAAGCTAACAAATACATAATACGGTAGTAAATTTGTGACGTAAACCTTAAATTAAACAACCAAATAAAGGTCACAGGATTATTAAAAAAATCCCTTTTAATAAAAAATGTTTAGAATACTATAATTTATTTGAGTTTTGATCAATGCTAATATTATTATAAATTTAATAATCAATACAATAGAGAATTTAAATCCAAATTGTTAACTTTACCAACATATTGCTGCTAGTTTTTCAAAAAAAACCTTTTATTAATAGATATATATTTTTTGAACTCTATTCTTCGAATCTACAAAAGAATAGTATTATTATTATTATTTTCGTTCGAACAAAATGTGTTTGATTTGTCTGAAAACTTTTAATAATAAATCACTTTAAAATTTTCTATTTTTCGGTGTTTACTTTTTTAAAGTACACAATGGCTTAAAGCAATGAAAGGCTACAATACCGCAGTAAAGTTGCGCATTATTCTCGGCGTTTCAATAGAAGTAAAATTTTTCGAAACTCCGAAAAACCAATAGTGGACACATTGAATCTATAGTTCGCTTCTCTTTTACTGTTTTCGACACTGTTCTTGACTTTACATTTGATCCTTATTGCCTTTTGGCTGCAATATAAAACCCAAATTTACTCAATAAATAACAATTTTATAATACGCTAAAAAATTGCGGAACGATTTCTCACACGAATAAACAATTTTGCGTCGAGTTTTTTCCCCGAAATAAAAGTTTTGCAATATTTACACTCGAAAGCATTTTTCTATCACGAATGATAATCATTTGTAGTTATCACACACACAACTGTATAAAAAAGTGTTGTGTTGGGTTTGTTTCTTAATACTATTTTTTTAATATTTTTCTATCCCCACACTCATTATTGCCCAAAGCGTTACAATTAAGGAAATCTATAAATCTCTTAAACAGATATAATGCGCGCCAAACACCTAACTGTTCGTCTCACTGAAAATTTTCTTAACATTATTTCCCCCAACAAACACACGCATAAATGGCACAAAAACGCATTTTCAATTCTTCTGCTTATTTAGTAATTTCAACGCAACTGGAGGCTACGAGAGAATGCATTTTATTGTTATCCAAATGGGACTTTTATTAAATTTTTGCAAAAGTAAGCTTCGCTCGCAATCTCTGCACTTCACTCCAGAATTCAATTTATTGTTATTTCGCATCGTTTTAGCGAAAAAAAATCGCTTCTTTTCAATTAACTGGCGATGCGTAACAATTGCTGTTAAATATTATTAACTAACTTTTATTATCCCATTAAATAAAAGTTAATCGACAAAACTTTTTTTTCTAAATAGATAATAATATATTTGTTCTTTTCGAAACGTATACTGAATTTAAAGCAGTAAATTCTATGATTACTGCCATTAAATTAAAGGGATTCGGACCGAGTATTTATGAATAACGAATACATTGAATTTGGCGAATAATAAACTTTTCTATTATGCTTTAAATAAAAAATTGATCAGCAAATTTTATTATTTGGATTTTACAAATAACGATTTGATAATAAAACTAGTTTATTCAAAATCCAAAAAATATTAGTCAATTTACGTGAATCGCAAAAATTGAAATTATTCTACAAGCTCTTACAGTTAGACCTATTAAGTGTAATTTTTAAAATTTTTTATAAATTTAACTAAAACACAATAATTTTTGCTTTATGTAGTTCTAGAAACTTTGTTAGTATGGAAAGGATTGCTTTCAAATATTTTCAAAATTGAGTGGTTGAGAATAAGTTAGGCTAATATCTCTAGAAAATAAATTTGGTCATAAATTTATTGGAGGCTAGTTTTTCATATTATAAATTAAATCAGTATGCGGTTTAATTTTTAATTTTAGAAACCAGACACATAGGATGCTAAAAGTTGACTATAATTCTAATTTCTATTATAAATACTGTATTATTATCCAATTAATTTTAGTAATGGGTATAAATAAATAAACTTCATTTTAGTAATATTAAGTTTTTGTCTAACGATAAGCAATCATTGATGAATCATAAATGCAATCCGGGTTATACAGTAGTATGCACTAATAATTAAATTAATTACTTATTAATTGAAAATAATATATCATTTATTTATTAACAATAGTAAGATAATAAAATAAATGAGCCATAAATCCAATAATTTTTTATTAATTTTATTTGACTTTATATAATCTGATGAATTATTTAACATTTATATTTTAATTTACATTTACAATTACATATAAAATTTTAAAATTATTTTTGTCAAATTTATTATACTATATTATGCTAATTTTCATAAATAACTATTATTTAAATTAATAAAATTATTCGAAATTCTAAGAACTATAGTTAATAAACCATATATTTAGTTCATGATGAAATTAATACCAATCTTTAAAATAAAATAAACCAAAAATTTTCGCGTTGGTTTACACGTATTTAATCTTAAAAATATACGAAAAAAATAGAAAATTGAGAAAATAGAAAAAACTACTCATAAGTATTACTCCATCGTATCGCAAATAGTACTAAACATTTAAAAGTGTATTGTAATAAAGAATAGATTTTCTCATTGGAAGCGCTAATGGAAGAGCGATGCATTGAAATGCCAGCACCTTTAATGGCCGTTTCATGTAAATTAAGATAAATCCCTATTTTAATCTTGAAAAGAGGATGCCATAGTTCAGTATCATTTGAGTATTTTTTAAGTATTCAAAGAAAGTGAAACTCAATTCAAATGCATTCTCTATTCGCGTTCAGCGTTTCGGTCATCACTACCGCTGAATACGCGCATCATTTGCGAAAAACATATGCAGAAAAAAAGGTATTCGTTAGCGAGAGTAGAGTCGAAATCAATTTGAATGAATGCAACTTTTCGACACACAATACGACTGAGGAAATAGTAAAAATAATATTATTATTATGCTTAAAAGGCAATCGCACTAAAACGCAATTTAAGTGCGAAACGCAAATAAGTGTGTTATGTGTGCTCGAATTAATCGCGGAGACGTGTCATATATTATATTATCTCACAATTTAATTCAACGGCCGCTCAATTTATGGCTTTAAAGTGACCTCATTGTGATTAATATAAAATTCCCCTCAACTGCGAACGATAGAGCCATTGGTTAAGTGCGAACGCAATATATCGTCGACTAAACTGTTTGACAATAAGTTTTTAAATAATAAAAATGTGGTGCAAGCGTTAGACAAGCGATTTTTTTTCTATCTATCACCTAAAATTCCAAACTCAAACGACGCTTCATTTAATTTTCAAACTCAATTTGCAGATCTTATCAGCGCTTTTCGACAGAATCGGCGAAACGGCACTCTCTATAACGCAATTGAAACTAAATTTGGCTTAAATTGATACAAATCTAGATTAGGATCGTTTTTCGCCCCACACTTATAATATATGATTAAATCGTATTAAATTAATTAAAAAGTGTTTGCCGTTAAGAGTATAAAATAAATTCGCACTCATTCTCTCTTATTCTCTCGCATCTCGTATTGTTGATGGGACTAGAAAACAGTTCTTTGCATACTAATCACACGGTAAAGCAATTCGCAGTCGCGTGGCATTCATTGCCGCGCAGTTTACTAATAGCTCTCATGAGAATCGTAATCAAAAACCACTTCAAAAGTTGATACGTGAAAATGGATCACTCATTGTTCACCGCACTATAATCGGCTGATGTATTAATCATTTTAGCTTTTAAAGCGCAAACAACTTTTTTGTCTGATTAGTATTACGCGAACAGCTTTTATATAGTATTGTTCGGAAATTATTTATTATTCAATTCTGCTTTAGTTTTTAATCCCTACTAAATATTTTATACAAATAGTTCGAGTGTACAGTACTGTGTGACTAAAATTAGACTTAACTGTAACAATAAAACATACGTGAATAATAAGTTTGGAGTTAACATCAGAGTTGTGGAAAATTCGGGTTTAATTAAAATATTGTGTGAGAACTATTGAAATGTATATATAAATTTAGTAAAATAAAAAAATAATTCAAAAAACAAATGCGTTGTAGAATTTTTGGAAACGACAATTAACAATACTGTAATTGTAGTCTAGCTGTAGCTGCTATAGTGTTAAAAAGCACAACAAAATTCTAAGTGTTTATGTACAAATAAGGCATACATATTAGTGGATTTTTCGGGCCCCCGACACATATTGTCGGGCTTTGTCTGTCTCGGGCCTTAAGCTAAGAAAAAGTTGTCAGGCCGGGCTTTTTTGATTCAAAATATCAAGGCCCGAAAATTTTGATTTTGGAAGAAAATATTCTAAACAAACAAGATTTTAGCATTAATAACTGTAAAATATTGCAGGTTACAATTTATTATAATCAAATTTTATGAAATAATATGAATAAAATATTGTTATAATGGAACAAAATAAATAAAACTTAAGTTATGGTTTGGAGATTAAAGATAAATATTAAGGAATATCAGGCCGGGTCGGACTTTGGAAATTTAAAATTGTCAGGCTTTTGTCTGGTTAAGGCTTGATTGTGTCGGGTTTAGATCGGGCCTTAAATTTATTACGATTACATAGTCTAATACATATCAAGCGAATGAGCAAAATTTGAAGTTAGTGCAGCCATCTATACAATATCATTAAAAATGTCATTTCGTTGAACAACTTATCGTTAGGGGAACTCTAAGAGTGCACAAAATTTTTAGCGTTAGAGTTCAGTGCAATCAATGTAAAATTTGTAGCCAATAATAGTGAACGCGCTTGTTTTAAAACTCAATCATTAAACATATATAACGTTAAGCATTAATTTATTATATTCTTCTGCCACAATTTGCCATTCTTGAACCATTCAACCGATTTGCTTAAGACTTATACCAATCGATTCCTCTATTTATAAGCTTTCAAACGACATATATATTTTTAACTGATCCAATGGTTTTAAATTTAATTCAGTTGGGATCAATTGGATCAGTTAACAATATATACATCGTTTGAAAGCTTAAAATTGGAGGAATTAATTGATATAAGTCTTAAGGTAATCGAAGCATCGGTTCATGAATGGCAAATTGTGGCAGAAGAATATAATAAATTAATGCATAACGTTATATATGTTTAATGCGTGAGTTTTAAAAATGACGCGTTCACTATTATTGGCTACAAATTTCACATTGATTGCACTGAACTCTAACTCTAAAAATTTTGTGCACTCTTAGAGTTCCCCTAACGATATTTTGTTTTGTCTTAATATGATTTTCTTTCGAATCGAAAACAACTTTAGTTTATTATTATAATATTTTAATTTAATATTCAAATAATAGCATATTATATAAAAATATAATAACTGACACGAAAATAAATTGAAAATAAAATAACCGAATAAAGCGTATAATAAACTCCATGGAAATGCAAAAATTATTATTTGTAATAATTTGCTATTTATTGCTAAAGGAATAAATGAAAATAAAAACCATGGATATATAAAACGTCATAATCTATAATAAACATGAAATAAAGTTTTTGTTTTGCTTAACAATATTAAAACATCGACTTTATTGTAGAGACCAATACTATGTGGTGAAAGTAAACCTGACATCATATCAAAAGGTTTTAAATAATTTGGGAAAATTCCTTTCAGATAATTTTTAATGTTTGAGAGGAACGAAGCCCTCTTTAATCGAAAATTGTTAAAAATTTGATAAAAAAATATTATTATTAGTTTTGTAAGATTTCGAAAAGTTTCTTAAAAACTTTTAAACAAAAGATGTCACTTTTTCGTAACGTTTTTGTATTTTGATTATTACTAATATTTTGTATTATTATGTTACTCTCGTTTTTGTTGTCTAACAGACAAGTAATAAATAGTTTTTAATGAACGATTGAGTCCTTTATTTAATTTAGTTTTAACTATATTTATGGTTACAAATCGATACTATAATTGATGTAATTATAGGTCGATATTAATTATGTTAATTAGTAGCGATCGAGACTCTGATTGGTTTAGAGTATAATATTGGATCGAATTCGACGCGTCTGATTGGTCGACGTTCGGTAAAGCGTTCGGTGTAGCTCTGAACTATACTCTCTATACGTGGAATTACGGTAAGTT
>JAQGAW010000737.1:0-24896 GCA_034698025.1 Phthiracarus crinitus
ATGCGTTGATTAGATGTAGCGGTACTGTATAATGTTTATTAAGTACCGTTGTTTTGTGTTTTATGCAATCATGCATTTAGTAATAGCTTAGCATTTGTGCCACACTTACTTCTTTCTCTCTTTTTTCATATTAACTTTCTTTGGGCTAATTTGTCTTCGCTTGGGTGCAAACACTGCGAATATTGTGGACACATTGAGTGCGGTGTTATACTTGTATAACTCTTTGTTTTTTAATGTCGCATTGTTTTCTGCTCGGTTGCTGTTTGTAACGCCAGCTTAAGATTTTTAGTTAACACACCCACTCATGTGTTTTCCCTTCAAATATAATATTTGCGTGCGTTTTGTTCAATACATATTTATTTACATATTTCTTTTTAGTACTTATTTCTTGTAACGTTTTATGTTTGCGTTTTTTTGTCAAATTAATTGTCTCTTCAGCGTAAAGGTGTTCACAACTGGTTTTATTCTTTCTATTTATTCCGTCTTATATTTGTATTGATGGTTACTTATTGATGTATTGCTGTTTCATTTCTGTTTGCGTAACAGATCTGCCATATATTTAATACCATACACCACTCACTTCCTTCTGATTTTGATTTTTTTCGTGCAAATTATCGTTTTTTTCGTTTAGTTTAAAAACCCGTTAATTATTTTAAATTTTATCTGTTAACACAAATCTTATTTATATTTATCCTATAAAAACATTAGACTGTAAATATATTTTGAGGAAATACAGTATATCTTTCAAATATTTTTCTTACTTTTCGGAGAATAAATCTAATTTTCCAATAAGAATATAAAAGAAAACATTGAAATAAAATTTTAAATGGTTTTATTTAAACGTTTTAATAAATCTTCGTTTATTTTTTATTACCGTATTTAATAGGCTTAATGATATCAATTAAGTAAACAATAAAAAAATATGCATTTCAAACCGCTTTGCGTTCAAAAGGTTTTTTATCAAATATTGTAATTCCTTATTTTTAAATAACAATATACTCTTGAGATAAAACTCGTGTTTTATCAGTGCCACTAATAATCCCATTGACTGACTGACTGCGTTAAGTAACTAATAGTGAAAAGTGTACTTTTGGATTAGAGGACATTTACATCATTCCGATAAAATTGTGTATTGGAGTGGTAGTGCACACTCGACAGCACACTTGATTTTTTACCGCTTAATGCTTTGCTGATTACATTATTAACACCTGATATTTTTTGTGGCTTAACCACAATGAAAACAATTGATATCACAAAAGTGATTGAAAAGCGAAATGTGTTGTATAGATATTGTAATATTAGGCCGAAATGCTTTTTTACGATAAAGTAGAGTATACTTCCATTTAGATATTTTTGTTATTTTGTGGTATAATTATATATCCTTTTATATTTCAAATAAAAGTTTGTTAACTTAATGTTAGCTTAATTACACACAAAAAAAGTCCATTTACTTTTACAAGCATAATACAAGTTTTTTACCTCTAATGACAAAAAAATGTTTTGATGCTATTTTTAAGAATTCTTTACAAATTATAGGCAAAATTGAATTTTCGTACCGCTAAGATGTCAAAGCAATTCATTTCAAAAAAGTGCATTTATAGGAAATGAAATTGTTTTGTGCATTATTTCATACAAATTAATGTATGCATTACTCGCGATAAAAAAACTTGTTTGTAGTAGTCGTATATATTTATTATTTTGCGTTATTTTTGATATTCGGTGATTAAATTGCATTTTCAATATAGCGTGTGATTGTGTCCGAACTGGTTATTAAGTTGTGTGCACTTTCATAGTAATCTAAACCCTTGCATGCAATTCTTATTTTAAAATATATTGGCAGTAAAGATTAGAAAAGATAAGCTTTGGAAGAGAAGTTAATCAAAAATACAAATAAGAAAGAGGCTTAAAATATAATAATAATCATAAAAAAGCATAACCAGTTGGTACTAAAAATTGTAAATTATTGTCACTCGTATTCAAACAACGTATGCATATTAATTTAATTGCGTTTACATGTTGGCACAAACTTTTAAATTATGAGCGCACTATTAGTACTGAATATATTACGGAATTTTAGAATCAAAAACAGGGATATTAAATATTTTTTATTGGTATTTGCATTTTTATCTTTTATATGATTTAGTTTGAAAAAGCGTTTTTGTTTTTTGTCAAACAATTATAAATTCTAAACTCAGAATATAGTGAATGATATTATATTTAATGAGGCAAATGAGTGTAATGTGATATGTATAATATGTTTTAATGTATTCCCTAATAATTTACAGAAATCAACAAAGTTCGCAGTTCTCTATTTCAAATAAATGGTGTCGAAAAAAAGGCTTTAATTCTTCCAGAAGCCGATGGACCCGTTGTTGCGCGTCAAGAGAAGGTTTATGTACCCGTGGAAGAGCATCCAGAAGTAAGTGTTTCGCTAATTTTAGAATTCAATCGATTGTTAGTATAATTTGAAAATCTAATATTTTATGCGTTTTAAATAATTTTTGTTATTTCAGTATAATTTCGTTGGAAGAATACTTGGACCGCGAGGAATGACTGCTAAGCAATTAGAACAGGAAACCGGCTGTAAAATAATGGTTCGCGGAAGAGGTTCAATGCGGGACAAGAAAAAAGTATGTTTTTTTCGACGAATATTAAAAAATTTAAAAAACTAAAAATTAAAACGACGAGTTTATATCATTAAAATTCCTATTTATGATTAACTCTTATTTTGCTAACTTTCACTAACGAGTCAGGATATTCTGTTAATAAATTTGTAAGTGGAAATAATCTATTAATATTTTGATTAATTTCCTAATATAAACACTAAATTTAACAAAAACACTAACGGTTTGAAAACTTATCTCGGCTTCTAATAGGAAGAGCAAAACAGAGGTAAACCAAATTGGGAGCACTTAAATGATAAACTGCACGTACTTATTACTGTCGAGGATAGTAATAACAGGGCTAATGTTAAAATTCAGAGAGCGGTTGACGAAATTAAGAAACTTTTAATACCTATTGTAAGTTTACTTTTATTGGTTTAAATTAGACTATACTTATAAATGCTGTGATGTTTTTTCATTTGATTGGATGTTCAGACTGACGGAGAAGACGAGCTTAAAAAGCGACAGTTAATGGAATTGGCGATAATAAATGGCACGTATCGCGATAGCAGCCAAAGAAATAGTAAGCATATGCTTAATTTATTAATAAAGAAGACTAATATTATTAAACCAAGAATCGATGATATGTTTGATTTTGAATCTGTAATTCTAAGTTCACTGATTTCTGAGCTTAAACTTTCAAAACTAAAGCTTGAAAATTATTGTTGTAATCTTAGTAAGAGAAACCTATTTAACAAGACTTTTCATTAAATAAATTTGGATATCAATTATATAAAAAAAAAATAATATTAGATATTTCAGCTTAAAATTCGATAAAATGTATACTCAATGAAAATTATTGTATTTAATTTAAAAATTCAATTGTTACCTATTTATAAATTAGTTAAATAAAAAAATCATTTCAATGTGTTGTGTTTTTCGTTTTTAATAATTTTTTTACCATTTAATACAGGCATCGACGCGGAGACGTTTCATAAAACCTTCTCTTCGATTCCCGTCACACTAACAACACAGGGACTTCGAACATCACAGGGACAGTTGGGTACTCCACTGATAATTAGTTCTCGAAATATCTCAGTGCCAACAACAGCTGCACACCTATTTAACGGCAATGGTCCGCCACCGCTCATATCGCCCGCTGACGCCGGTTTATTATATGCACCATACGATTTTCACTCCCAATTATATACATCACCAACAGCTCTATTAGCCGAGTATCCAACAGCTAACTTAGAGAGTCTATGCAATTCTGGTGGGTTATTCGGGCGATAATTGTTTTAAACTTTAGTTAATTAGAATTTTATTAAGCATTTTTTGCGCAACTTATGCATTGTGTACTCTTTACGAACCTTAAGAAATGTTTTCTTTTTTTACGGTTCCGATGCTGTGATAATTTTTATTTTGAACGCAATTACATAAGTTGTTTTAACTAAATGGCTTCCAAACATCAATTGTTGTGTAAGGTTTATGTTATTATGTTTGGCAAAACCGGTACTAATTTGACATTTAATCTAAAATATTTTGATGCATTCTTAAGCAATAATAGGGTCCATAGTATTATGAGTATCACTTAACTATCGGTCAAAATTATTTGATTTTAAACCTTAAAATTATGATATATGGTATTTAATTGAATTATTTTATCTATTTAATAGCTAATATATTTAAATTGGATTTAAATTGGATGTAAGCCTATCTTTCAATTTGGGACCAAAACACAAAAAGAAATCGTTTTAAGTGTCAAATTTTTAATGCCATTCAATAATGATTGCAAATCCTTATTGGCAGCTATTTTAACTAAATATTATTTATAAGTATATATAATATATGAAATTAAGATGACATTTTAACTATAGATAAATTGTTTTTATCTTATATACGCTGAAATTATTGTAAAGTATTTGTTCGCTTTTATAATCTATTTATTGTTAGAATATTTATATCAAGCATTATATTAAATTCCGTTATATTTTAATTTAAACCACCAATAGTTAAATATCTTGATTTTAGTGAATGAGAATTAAAGTTTAATATATTTATTGCTTAGAGTAATGATATATATTTATTTGGTGGTGATTTCGGAATTAATATATGGTTTTAAAACGTTTTTAAAGAATGATGTTAAGTGAGACAGAAAAATCGGAAATAAGTTATAAAATAGTTTATATATTATTATTAATAGTTAATAATTGTCAAATGAATGCATAGTACTAATGCTTATAATTATTCTTTACTAATTGACCTCAATTCCAACTGCGTATATGCAGGTACTGCTGGAAAGCAAAAAAGAGATCGTACCACAACTAACCGATACCTGCCGTATGATACGGTCACAACACAAAGGCCCTCATCTTAGAAGCCCTCTCTTTTTACTCGTTTTATCTCCTCTGATTAACAGGTTAGTATTTCAATAAGCTCCCACTTTCTTACGCTCTTTAAGTTTCATTTTCCTAAAAATATTGCTTTTGCTTGTTGTAAAAAATTCTTTTCTTTTAGTTTTTAATATATTAATAATTTTTAAAAAATATTAATTAATTTTATTCAAATAATACACTAAAACAAGTTACGATATGCTGGCAGAGGTCCGATGATATGACATGATATGATATGCTCTATTGTTATTTAATCACATTTGGCCTTTAGGTGTAACGGAACTAAATTATACCTTTAAATTTATTTTGTAAAAATAGTGATTGCTTTAATGGTAATGAAAAAATTACAAAAATAACGAAATTAGAAATTAATGTGTAATCTATTATTAAAAAATGATAATCAATAACTTAAAATAATTTAAATCAATTTTGTGGTCGAAATAATTGTGTAAATTCTTTCCGCACACAAAATTTAATGTATAGAATGAAATCTTTTTGTATAAATTGTTTTTTTAAAAAGTTGTACCTCATTATTATTGATATTATTAGACTTACTCGATTCGCTCATTATTTCAATTTGTAAGATCTCACGAATTTGATATTTTTGTAATCATATAATTATTATTGGATTAAGAAATGTATAAAACTTTTTGGGTAATATATAGCTCTATTGATTGTTATAGCTTTTGATTATACATATGAGTTGTCATTTTTGAACATTATTGTAAACAAAAACTTTTTTCTGTAACGTGTAAATTAAATTGAATGCAAAAAAGTTGTGTTATAAAAACATGAGGACTTTGCCAGCTCTTCTTGATTCACACACAGACACACACATCAGATATACATTTAAATAATTTTAAAAATAAGGTATTATCAGTTTTTATTTATCATTAATTTTATAAATCGCTTTAAACTAAATTTCATCTCTTAATTACTCTATTCCTTTATTTCGCTGTAAAATAATATTTTAAAAATTAATTTTAAACATAACTAACATTATTGTCTTTTCTCTTTTATATATTGACACAACTGCTTAACAATAACAGCCAAGTCCACCATTATTATTATTACTACTACTACATCCTCAAAACTGAGAGCTGAGAACCGCTACTAACCCTTCGTGGCGAATGGCCATCACAAGCCACACGCTGTGTATAAATATTCTTCAAGTGTTAAAAAAATAATTACTTCCACTAATGGCTATCACATCTCTATTACTATTTGGAAAAATCCTAGAAAAAAATTAACGTTCAATTATATTGTGGAGTCATTTTAATTAACTTGAGTGATGTCGCAAATTATGTTCGAGAGCATGGCATTACACTTATTATTATGTCTTATAGTGAACTTACTAATAACTTAAACGCTCGGTCATTGTGTTAAAACAAATTTTTATTTCATATATTACTATTAATTTGATAGGAAATAACTTTTTAATACTCAGTGTCAATAACTGTTTTAAAGTTAATTGTTTAGGGTTAGCAAGAATTTCAATCTATTTCTCTCTCTCTCTCACACAGACATACACACAAACATTTACATGTGTGGACATAAACCTTTTTTTCTAAAATTTTTCAAAAACAGCTTTAACTTGTATTTCTCAACTTATTGGCAAAATTAAGTTCGATTTTGTCAAATCAAGCAATACTTATGTGCAGCTCAAGGCAAATATTAGACTAGTTTCAGATATTCATATCTGTTCTTTCAAAGAGAATTAAATATTTTTTTCGTACTTAAAACATAATTATCATATTAAATATTAAGAGATATTTATATTGATATCGGAAACTAATAGGCATAATATTTTTATATAAAATTAACTGAAATGCAATATTGAATTTAAAATCAGATGATATATTGATGGCAATCTGAAGCTTGTCTTTACATCTTTGCCAAACAAATTTTTTGACAGCGTTTTTGAATTAAATGTTTTTTTAATAAATTGATTCAAATTCTAAAAAAGTTGAGCTTAAGTTGCAATTAAAAGAGACACAAATATTTACAAATTATTGATTTGTTAGCGACTTAAGTATAATTTAGTGGATGGTAGGATAAGTGCAGTTTATTTATAAATATATATCGAATCTCGAATTGTTTTTTTAAAATTAGAAATTCTAGTATTACACGTTAATTTTTAGTTAAATAGTTTCTATTTTTCTCAGCTTTTAATTGCAGCTATACTTAAATTATTACAATAAGATCACAATAAATTTAAAAAATTCTTACGCCACAATTACATTATTTATGTTTTTTTGTTAAATTATACGAAACATTACTACGCAACTGTTAATGATAGCATAAATCCTTAACTTATTTACAAAAACTACTTTCCATTAATACAAAGCTATTTAAATAATATATATGAATCAAAATATCATTTTTAAATACTTTTCCCTCGATTTATATACACATTTTATCGACAAAAAAACAATTTGCTATTTAAAAGAATGATCTATTATTATATACCAAATGTGCCAATAAGTTGTCATTTGTAATTATAAATATTATAAATTATTGTTAATCAATGCCTCGCGTGTGCCATATCAATCACATTATGTTAATCGACTACACATTTGCACACAAATACATAAGCTTAAACTTAACTTAAATTGTGTATCCGTACGTAACAGTGATATTACAGGAGAAAAACCGTCCACGTTGTTGTTGATTAGCGGAAATAAGACACAAAGAGCCCCTTAACTATTATTATTATTACCATCAATCGCATACTTTTTTGTGTTCAATCATTAATTAATTATTATTATTGTGGTTTTTTGCAGTTTTACTTATAGCAATACAATAGCTATTTAATTGATTATCGAGTGATGAATTTGTTGCCTTAAATAGATGTATGTTTAGTGCAATTTTTGATTAGACAAGAACTACAATTATTAAAGTGCTATTCGTGTTTTTGTATCGCATAATCACACTGTTTTGAAACGATATATGACTGTGAATCTCATAATTATTCAAATTTTAGACATTATTATTGTAATTAGTTAAAGACATTATATTTTTTTGAGTGCGCAACACTAATGTATACTGAGATATATTATATAATCATTCTGTTGCTTAGATGTGTGTCAATTAATCAATGTTTTATTTGACGGATGACACGATGTTTGAATTTTATTGTGAGGTTATATACACTATAATATACAAAACAAATCTATTGTCAAAAAGTTTTAAATTATTAAATTTAATATTGAAAAAGTTTTGTGTTTGTTTTCACAGTTTTAGAGAAAAAATTGATTATAACACGCTTTATTATTAATACATTCTATTAACTAATATTATATATATTTAAAACTAATGTGCCTTTTCTTAATCTCTTACACGAATATGCTTATAATAATTGTATTAACCACTGTTGGGTGAAAGGTTTTATTAATATTCTAAACAGTAATAATATTTTAAAACTATTAATAATTTTTTTTCGAAATATTTTTAACCATGTTTTTTGTTTTGAAAAGAATCACTTTTGTCTTTTACTACACTTTTGCTCAAAACGCAAAACAAATTTTACTAATTATGTGAAACAAGTTGTTGTTACTTTTAAGAACATTTTTCTTTTAATCAAATATTTTAATCACGAGTTTTTGTATTCAAAACTTTTTAATGCTTTAGTTATTAATAGATGGTGTGACTTGTATTAACAAAATACTTTTTATCCTTAACTTTATAAAACTTTTTTGTTGTTGTTGTCGATGTTGTTTTCTACGTGATGTTTAATTACTGCCGAATAACGAATAAAATATGCAATACTTCCTACTTTTGGGCTTTCATTCTTCTTTCATTGCTTAACGCGCATACACTATGATCACGCAAACTAATCAAAACTAATTATACATTATAGTATGGATTAGAAAGAGCTTCCAGCCATTCAATAGTGTAGTCTCAATAAACTGGGAGAAAATAAATCAACGAAACAATTGGCAATAGAAATAGAAATTGATGGCTGCATCCGATGACGGTTTAGTATCACTGCGAACATACCCGAAGTAATGATTGGAAGAATCGTGTAATGAGAGAGTGAGTGAGAGAACGCAAACATATTGGTTGCTATTTGTCCGGTGATTGTCATTCATCTTAATTTCTTATACTCTATCACTCACTGAACTGAATTACATTTCTGGCTTTACTTGTTTTTTGTTTTGATTTGTTTCGCTTGCAATGGTGTTTCACTGAATTTCTTGATTTGGTATGTGTGCGTCTGTATCAGCGAATTGAATGTCAAATAATGAATAATGATATAGCGGCACATTTAGCCGTTTCATAAACACATTACACGTACAGCGTTAAACATTAATTGATCTGTCTTTTGCTCTTCAGCCATAATACAGGCACCAATGCTGCAATAAGTTGAGCCCATAATACAGGTATAGTGTTCTTAAATATAAGTTCTTATTATCTGTAAGTTATATACAGTATACGTTCATACGTAGTACAGTGTAGTCGTAGCGTAGACTATAAGCACTACTGTTATAGTACTATCAAAACGCTCCTGAAGTATAAATCTATGCACAAAAGACAATCATTCTCAATCAATCACGATCTCTATTGGGTAATACTTCCCACTGGAATTTTCTTAAGACATGAAACTCCAATTTGATCATTTCTTTTTTATGTTTCGCTCTCCTGTTTCTTCTTTATTATTTGTCTCAGTGTTGCGCTGATTGCCTAAGAAAGTGTATTACATTTGTACGTCTCATGAGATCAACTAATTTTCTTCTTATTATTTTCGCATCGCTATTATCACCAAATTATATTTTAACCCCTGGAACACAAATTTTTCATTATACCAGTTTCTTCATTCTTATTTTGGATGCAATTAATTTTAATTAAATTTTTTTACATGGCATTACTCTGATTTGAAATAAAGTTGTCAATAAGTTTTTTAAAAATAAATTAGTACACTATTTATATACTATTTATAGTTTGACTAATGATTTGACATTTAAATCGTTGCGTTTGACTGCAAATAAAACTGATGTGATTTTTTTACAAAAAAATGTGGAGACAAACGCATTAGCAGTTCACTAATCATTTATCATTTCAAAATCATATTATTTTATTTACAACAAATTTTCTAAAAATAAAATTAAAATATTTGGAAACTAAATCAATATAATATAATTATATTATATTTTCTAAACTTAATAAAAACCAACCAAATTTTATTTTGATAGTATTTATTAATATTGATAATAAAAGGCAGCGATTAATTTTTTGTTTTTATAACTCATAGAATTTTAGTTTTTAATTTTTTCTAAATTAAATAATTAATTTATAATCTCCAACCCTAATACCATAATTAAAAACAAATGAAAACCGCTCATTACGGCATAATTTTGAATAAAAATCTTCAAAGTGTTAATAAAATAATTTATGCTAATAAAACAGTAAAAACAATTTTTATGTTATTTTAATTCTTATGTAATTTATAATAATGTGTATATTATTCAATTTTCTACAATAACAAGATATTAAACTAAGAATCCGCCGAAATAAATAATGGATAACACTATTACTTTGAACAGGATTTAAAACTAAACAAACAAACATTTATATATTTTCTCGGTAAATGTGCGCTAAACTAGTAATTACCGATATTAAAATAAAAATATAAAATCAAATAATAGAAATCAAATTCGGGAATACTATATACACAGTATTGGAAACGTAATAACATTAAACTCAACCCACAAGTAATGATATGTTTATGCGATAAATAGCATTAAATAGAGACACATTAGGTTTGCGTGATATCAAATTATTCACTTCCTTAATATATTAGGGTTTATATTGTGTTTAATGTCAAATCCTAATAATAGTATACTATTGCATGAACGATCGCTTTGCGCCGAGTTTTCGCTATTTTGCTGTATTTTATTCAACTAAATCAAAATTAAATTGATATAAAAATTTTTACCATTCGATTAAATCAGACATTAAATTAATCAAATAAGTGTTGAAAATAGTAATTTTAAATGTAATAACACGTATATTGCGTATCATGATATCGAATCTAAATTGCAATGCAATTAAATAAATTGATAAAACTGTTTCAAATCAAACGAAAAATTCATTTATTTTAAACTTGTTTCGTCGGAATATTATCCGCGCAACAAATAATAGTTTCCAATTGACATTAAACATTTAAAGATACTGTATTTATATTATATTGAACTATAATCGCCAATTACTTCGATGGATTCGCCTTCAAATTTTAAAAATACTGTAATTATTATTCAAATAATAGCAATTGCACTTTTTTAGTTTATAAGAAGCATATAAGCTTTATATTAGTAGGAATTATTATATATATAATTTCGCTCCATTTAGAAATACTATTTTTGTATTGCTATTGATCGATGATATTAATGCTGTTTTTTAAATATTTATTCAATTTGTCGCATACGAATCTTGTCGTTTTACAATTTGTAATTCGAAGAGTTTTGTGAGCCTCACTAAAAATAATTTTAATCTCTGATAAATGATAACAGAAAAATTTCAAACCACTGTTTTTAATAACTTTTAACATTTTTTACATATTTTATAACTAGATAAAATTTTTAATATATTTTTGATAACTTTTGAATATAGCGAACAATTATTGATAGTTTTCTACTCTCTTGTAATTACTTTTTTTTTGATTATACCTATCGATGAATTTGCTGATCAACTGAAGTACATATGTTATGTACACTCGTGTATAATTTCAGTCCGAAATAGCGATTTCGTTTTAATGAGACTTACGAATTACGAAGTTGTGGTCATTACAGTAACTCAATCACTAGACATTGTACTTATCTTATACATACAACCACTCGAGAAATTCTGTTCACACCGATCGGCCATAAGACCAACAATTAATTACTTGTAGCATTTTGTTTAATTTTACTTAATATATGCGATTCTTTATTGCTAATCTTAATAAGATTTTTTTTTCGTTTTACTCTTATTATCGTGAGTTTGAAGGAAATCACCGAAAAATTTCATGAAATCAAGGAATAATATTTTTTGAATAAAATATTTAAAAAATAAAGTTAAACAAAGGCCGTGTGCGAAGAAGCTTCAGGAAAAGTTTGTAAGGTTTAGAATTCCATTAATAGCTCACACATGTAAGCATGGATTTATTGCTATCATAGCATCAGGTTCTGAAATCCTGCAAACAAATTCCAATTATATATGCCCATAGCATAACAGTATAATCCAATGTTTATTAGAATTTTTTAAAAAATTTTAACCGAACGTTTGTTGAATTTATTTTGTTTTGCTTTTCTATCTATAATTAATACCATATATAATTAAAAGCGTAATAAACTTTCATCGTAGCAATAATAAATTAATCCTTACACAAGGTTTTTAAACAAAAAAAAGCATTACGCATAGTATAATAACTCTGCTCTCATTTAAATCGCATTAATTTAATGTAATACGAAGTTATAATGCGCTCATTGTTGATGTAATTTACATGAACTGAAATGCTTTAAAAGCGCTGCAATTAGAAGTAATATTTTATGGAGTAATTAAGTTTACTATTAATTATTCTTATTTCTCAAGACAAAGATCACTTAAAGGCACTTAATTACTGTATTATTATTATTATTACTTTATTAAAGCATTATTTCTTTTTACTTATCCTTTATGCGCAAAATTATTTAATTATAAGTTTGAATATTTATTTAATAAATCCAACAATTAATTTGGCGAACGTTTTATTTGATTCGCGCTCCAAAAATAATCATATATTTTGATTAATTGAGTGTCAGATTGTTTTCGCATTTCTTCGTGTATTTTTCATTTAAAAGATAAAACACACTTTTTATTATTATTATTATTATCGCACACTTCAATATATAAAATAATTGGGATTCCAGTGATCGACTGACTTAGCAGCGCATTTCAATGACTCCCAACTCATTTCGATTCAATTTTGGACACATAGCATACCAGTATTTCTATGCATTTCGTTTTGATGATAAAATTGTTTTTCGCTCTCTATTGCTCTCTCGCTCCTCTACTCTCACTTAGCTCTAAGTAGTGTTAGGTTTATTTTTTGAATAGTTGAACAAAATTTATAGCGAAAATGATTTATTATTATTATGATTATTATTACGAGTGGCTGTTCTGCCCTTTTTTCGGCCCACAAACAAAAATTTGTGACATTACTCTCTACAGTACAATGTTTTCTATAAAGAAAAGTTATGGTTGAGTTAACTGATTTCACGAATTCATGGTTGTTATTATTTATAGACTCATTTGATTCAATTTTCCAAAACTTCTAGACATAACTATGTAGACAAATATTTTATTTATTCAATATATTATAAGAATAGTTGCTAAACAAACAACAAAGTCGGTGATGCGAAGCGGGGAGTGAGTGAGTGAGTGTGTGAGTGAGAGAGAGAGATAGATAGAGAGAGAGAGAGAGAGAGAGAGGAGAGAATAATACTAACTTTCTCGATCTCAAACTTGAGAACAAAAATTTTGTTTCTCAGATCGGATTTGATGATAAAAGGAAACTCAGTCTGTTTGGTCAAATCATAAACCAATTTCTATTGAATTGTGCGCAAACACATGATGTCTTAAATATCTCTATTAGTCAAAAATGGTTGACAGCATAATTAGTGCCGCCGCTGTAAAATAGTTTTGGGGCTTATTATATATCCGGCGAATACAGACCATTATCTAGTCTGGCATTGAATTTCTGTATAACTCGACCATACATAACACCCGAAACTTTTTTCTCTTTCGTGGTTCGTGTCATTCAATACGTAGTCGTGAAGCTATTATAAATGCTGTGTTATTTGCTATAGTTCTACATTTATAAATTATAATAATAATAAACGAATAATATTTTATCGAAGTCATTGTGTATTTATGCTTTAAGGCAACGCATCTTATCTTTCAAAATATTTGCTTTGTTACGATTATATCAATGAAATAGTTTTCTTACCTCTTCTTGTTTAGCGCTTTAAATTTGGGAATTTGTATTTTTCTTCTTTATTTCAATTACTTATTTTTTGTTGTCGGTATAATTAGAGTGAGAATAATTCGGAGAATATCTAGACAAGTGCTTTAGGGTAAGGATATCTTATGGCTAATGAGCATTGAATTTATGCAAATAGAAAAGTTAAATGACTTTGAATCACATCGCAATTTTGAAGAAAAAACAGCTGCTATTTAATTACAATTAGGGATACTTAATGGTGTTTTATAATGCTATACTGTGTTTACCGTCTATAAAATTATTTTAAGGGTCAACAAAAAAAATTAAATATAAAAATATAACGCTATTACGTACAAAGTAAACTTCGATATATGTTAATGATATTTGAATGTTTTATTGTTGCAATTCTTAGAATCGTTACTGTAAATGTAAATCGTTATGAAATTATTCTATATTTGGTATTTATTTTTTATAGTTTTATTTAATTATTAAAGTTCCTTTTTAAAAACTAGCCTTGAATTCTTTTTATTTCTCTAACTTCGTTAAAATTTATTATGAATTGTATTGATAAACTTTAAAAAATACTTATCTCTTTTAATTTACTGCTTTAGTGGTCGCGACCCAAAAAATGTAATTCAAATTTAATTAAAAAGTTTTATTTATGTGTTTTACGCATGAAACGCGATATAATTAATAACAATAGTTGTTTTTCAAATTAAAAAATCTAAATTCGAGCGCTCGGTTTCGGCACACAGCGCTAAATAAAGTGCATCGTTACTGCTAACATCGCAATTATATCGATAGGTGAAATAACCGCATAAAAAACATTAACCGTAACGCTATATTTCTATATTATTATTATCAACATCATAAATAATACCTAAACTACATTTAAGATATGGCTTTTAAAAGGTTTTTATCTATACATAAATAATACCAAAATTTTCGCTGTACAACATATTTTCATTAAATATATAAATTGCGGTTTTGCTAATCAGTTCTAACACTATTGTATGAGTGCATACGAGTTTTACGTTTAAGTACCACAGAGTGCTTAAAGACTATCCGAAAAAAGTAGTGGCGATAACATCTCCCCAACCTATCGTTTCACATCCTGTATCTCATTATTTCGAGTGCTGTTTTTTATTATGTTTATTTTAATTGGAATATATATATCATAGATCTAAACCGAATCATTATTATTTGCATCGAGAATGTATAATTATTAATTAAAACTTTTAAAATATAATAGTATATGAATTTTAAATATCTATTGTTTTGCGTTTTTAAATGTTATATTCGTATGGTTATTGGTAGTAATTTTTTTCGAAAACCCAATAACTGTTAGGCTTGCAAACGCCTTAACCAGTGATGCACAACGCTCGAGCGGATGGCGCTCGGAGGTGATCGCGAGCGCCGAGCGTTGAATTTTCACCGAGCGCGAGCGTGAGCGCTAAGCGTCGGGTGCTGAGCGCGAGCGAGCGTGCCGAGCGTAGGTTTCCAAAAGTAATTTTTTAAAAATAGGATTATTTAAATTAAAAAATTAATTTTATAGCAAAATTTATTTTAGCACAAACATAAATAAATTTAAAGTTTATAAAAAGGTTTAAAAAACTGTGAAAATTCTTTACTATTATTTATAAGTGTAAATAATTTTTATATTAATTAGGCTTTAAATTTTTAAAATCAAGATTCAACTTAAATTTACGCTCGGTTTACGCTCAGCGCTCGAGCGCGTAAAGGAAGTGAGCGCGAGCGTTTTAATTTTGCGTGAGCGTGAGCGGTGAGCGTAATTTTTTTGCCGAGCGTGAGCGCCGAGCGTGTGCATCACTGGCCATAACCATAAATCTATACAAGTTTATAATATGTACTTTTTGAAACATTTTTTTGTTAGCCGCGAGATTACGTTACTTTCCTAAATTTCAAATATTTATTCAATCTTCGCAAATGTTACACTAATCAAAACTAATTTAATAAATTATTGCTGTAGTATCAAAAATTATCATTTTAAAGCTTTCCCTGGCATACGTTAAATTGTGATTTTTCTATAATGAATTAAAATTTTTAAAGTAATTTAAAAAATTAAAATCTGAAATTTCATAAATTGTACTGATTTCTAGAATCTTTCTTTGTTATACTTAAAGGATTTTCAGAATCATAAAGTTTTCTGAAAAAAAGTTAATTTTATTCCAAATTAAAGTCATAATTTATTTTAGTTAAAAAGAGTTTTTTCAATTCAATTAAACTCGTGAATATTTAACTATGAAAAATTTATCATAATAATAAATTTTTTCAATGCACACTAATTTTTCAATATTCCGCTAATTAGTATTTACTGAAATGACTATGAATTTCATAGTTTATAAATTAAACATTAAATACCAGATGGAAACCCACATAAATATTTTAGTATTATAAATACAGTACAGTAGATTAATAATTATGCAAATAAGTAGGTTTTTTGTGCCATTTTATTAAATATATTAAATATCGCGAACTATTATAATAAACTTCAGAAAAATCCCACATTAAGGTGTCGACTGATAAAGGAGAGTAATGAATGTCTCAGCGGTTTATTTTTTTAATAAATAATAATTCTCTCCAACGCTTTCACTCCTTTAAACATTTTCTGTTGAACAGTGTTCTTCGCGGAGTAAAAGAAAAATGTTAAATTTAATCAAAATTAATAAAACAATTTCGCTGTTAATAAATGACACGAGAAATTGTTTTTATTAAATCTTGTATAATTTTATTCTATTTTTCTCAAGAATTCTAAGCATACAGAATATCTGTCTAATATAAATTTATTAGCTTACAAGTTTTTAACCAGCTTTTATGAGTTTTTATTCAGTGCTTTAGCATATATAAAACGAATTAATATTATATTAAAAAATATTTCTATTTTCTTATTTAAAAATCCACTCATAAGGCATAACATCGATCAAAAGCGAAAATCTCGGATCGCATCTCAACGCATAATATTCATATAAAACAAAATATTTACATACGTTTCTATAAATATTTTAAATTAATAAACATTATAAATATGACAGTGAAGCACATCTGCATCGGTTACACAATGTGATGTTTCATCAAAAAATGCGACGGGAGGTCTCTTTTCTAATGCATATTAATTCCACCGAAAAATGTTTATTGCTTTTTTCACTTTCATTTAACG
Source organism: Phthiracarus crinitus (assembly GCA_034698025.1). Taxonomy (NCBI): domain Eukaryota; kingdom Metazoa; phylum Arthropoda; class Arachnida; order Sarcoptiformes; family Phthiracaridae; genus Phthiracarus; species Phthiracarus crinitus. The sequence goes on from JAQGAW010000737.1 coordinate 17,134, forward strand.
CGTTATTATCAGATGCAAAGCCATGTGAAAAGTGTGAGTGAAAAGTGAGCATAAGGTGAATGACCGGTTCTGTTCGTTTCGTTTCGTTTCTGTTGTTCAATTTTAATTTAATTAAAAGCGAAACACAAATAAGTTGTGTGAGAGTGAGTGTGTGTGTGTTTCTGTAGTTTGAAAATAACAGTTTCTATATCTAATTAAGAAAATAAATGGTCGAATACTATAATCACTTTCTTAAAGGAAAAATAAATTTAGATATTACCATAAACTCGTATCTAATTATGTAATTTATTAGTTTCACCCAATTTGAATTTTATTATTTAGAATTTATTATCATAAATCATATTCAAGAATAAATACCGGTGGCATAATTAAAACAAAAGTGCTAATTAACCTTATTTTAGTTACCGGTACGTTCTATTTGAAATTTTTTTCATTATTGTTGAAAACAGATTTGCTGTTTCAGTGATTTCTCTTTAGCATAAAAAATTGAGAATTTTAACGTAAATGTGAAAATATCATAGTAATTATAATAATTATAAACTATTTCAAACTGTAGGGTAAATAAACTTTAATGGCATAACTTGATTAATAGTTTTGTTTGCTTTACTTAAATGTGTGAACATTTTTTGGTAAATTGTTTATATTTAATATGATAAACGTGAAAATATTGATAATTATAATCCCGATATTATAATTCCATCTAATAATTTCTAAATACAATAAATACATTGAATCTAAAATAATCACATTGTAATACAATGATTGAATACAATTTATATTTGTTTATACTTTTTTCTTGACAACATTTAAATGGATTAACTCTTTTCACTGTTTATTTCAGCGTAATTTAAATTTTCTGTATTATTGAATTTTTACGTTTAACATTTGCTGTTTAGGTTGTATTTGGCGTTAGTTTGAGGCATTCCGTAATTTGTATTCTAACGATACTTTAGTGAAATTCAATTTTACATCATTAACTTTCCATCATTATTCAAAATATAACATTGTCACGAAAAATCAATATAAATGAAAAATACACCGATGGTATTGCAGTGATAATCCAGAAAAGTAGAAAGCAATCATTTTGAGCGAAAAAAGTTTGAAATAGTTAAATAGCCAAACACTGAAAAAATGTTTAACGCAGTATTATTTAAAGTCCAGCGAATTCCCATCGAAATTTTTTCAAACTTCGGGAATTTTCGATAAACATATTCTCAGAGGACTTCGCGTTGAATCTGTGGATAGCAGAGCATATATCATTTTGATTGTTTGTTCGAGAAAACATTAACGCATTATTGATTATGACCCAGAATTTGGAAGTCCATGATTTTTTATCTCTGGCATTTAAACTGAGGCTTTGTTGAATAAATAATCAGCTGAAGCCAATTCACCTTAAGTATTCAAATTCTATACGAAAGTTTTTATCGTTATTATAGTTATGGCATTATATTTTACGCCATAAAACTGAAGTTCAAATATAATGACTCATTGAATTTAATAAATGTTTCGGAGAATAGAAAATAGTGAAAACTACTGTTATATAAAGAGAATGCTTACGAACAGAGCAGTCATTTCGATGATATACTCGAATTCAATTTTCTAGAGGGAATATTTTCTAACATAGTTTTTGCGAGCTTTTATCTATTCTCGTTTATTTTTCCGAAAAGTGGAAATCTCTTCTGAATAGATTTTCCGTTTCATTAACATTGACTACTGATTTTGTTTTGCTCTGTTGCTCTTATTATCTGCGCAATAAGCCATTGTAACCGTTTATTGCAAACTTCGCAATATTCTTAAAATGTTAAAAAAGATACATTTTAGAGACGAAAATATTTTTACACTATTGATTGGATTTTTTGGTATATAATGGTTAATGATATGCATTCTTTCGCGATTCCTTCGTTAGTTAAATCTTGATGTTATGTTTAACGTCATTTCAAATAGTGTTATCAAAATGTTTGAATGTGTGTAATATTAACGATAATTAGTTTGAAAGAATCCAGTAAAAAATTTAATACTTTATAGGAATTTTAAATTAATATAGAATTTTGTTAGTCTGATAAAACATTATTTAATTTTATAAATTTAAGACAGTTTTGGATGATATTGTGATGTTGAATCAAATCTTAATCAAAGGGTTTGGTTTTGATCAAAGAAAAAGCAACATAAACTACAGTATATGACAAAAATCTCACAGCACATATGGTGTTAGCCATATAGGCATATGAATACCCCAAACCACCAAAGTTATCGCCAATTTCAATGCACATTCACTAACTATTAAACAGTGTCTCAAAAACAAAAAGATGATTAACTGAAAATGTAATATTATGTAAATTTTATGATAAATTATCAAATTATAAAACTGTTAATGGTTTGATTTAATAATGATTGAGAAAGTAAAATATAAACAAAAGTTAATTGCAGCACATTATACTAGAAAATTATCACTTAATGCGAGATTTATGATTGCAGTATACTATGATTACAATTTCTAAAGCATTTATTAATTCGTTTGTTATGGCGAGACAAATACCAAAGAATTTTTTCGTTCGGTATTGTATATTATATTTCGTGTCAATAAGTAATTGTTTGGAAATCACATATATCTGGGCATACAATAGTCACCACACCCGCAGATATTATTGTGATTAATTCGTTTAGGCATCCCTTACTACACTATTTGATCTGTGGATGAGAGTTGACTCGACTCTCCCAATTCAGCTTCTTTTACAATTCTATTTTCTCGTTCAATAGAAAACGCTGAAACGCATAAAAAAGCCAAACGAGAAAATTGCATCGAAAATGATAGCCGTCTCCGACACACCCGTTAGGAATTAGTTAACATCATATCATAAACACTAATAAGATTCGTCAACTAACGAATAAGATTTATTTTGAGAGTGGAGACCATTACTGATATGGTTTATTCGTTAAATATAATTTTCGTTCCTAATTAAACAAAACAATCATTAATAATTTGACTGCTATACGTAATGTATATAACTATTTATTATGAGTTGTTATTTTATGTATTATTTTTGATTGCCTTTGGCTATATTATTGATATATTCTGTTGTTAGGGGTGAGACATAGAATCTAAAAATCTTTTAATAGCCAACCCATCATTTTTATGTTCTATTATTATTTATTTATTCAGTTTTTTATTCAGTTGTTCCTCGAGATTGTGTATGAGTAGATATATATGTGGATTAGAGGCGATTACGTGAATATGAGATGTACAGTGGTATAGCGTATAAGTGGTATCGATTTTGTTTGACCGCTGTTTTCCGCTGTTTTTTGCCTGCTTATCAACTTTTCGCTTCAAATTATTTTTCTGGTTATTTTTTTTCTTCCGAGTTCTTTGCGATTATAGCAAAGAGGATTTATTTGGTTTGACGAAAAATGCATTTTAAAACAACAGATTATTATATCTCTATTGTTTTAAAGCTGTTTTTCGTTTTTGAAATATTGATACACAAACCAATCTAAAAGAGTATTGAATAAAAATCTTATAACTTATTCGTCAGAATTTCTATAACACGCGATTGTGCTTAACTTTATCAAAAATATAGGAATTAATTTTAGATTAAGAAAATTCCTGACAGTTCACGGTATCCGCAAATTGATACATACATGTCCTGTATGTCTGTATGCATTGAGGATTGATTACTCAATCTTCATTATTTTTTCTGTAATTATGGAATCATCATAATATTGAGAAATGCGTAGATTCCAAACATTTGAAATGTTAATCAAACCAAACACCATTATCTGATTAATGATTTATTTTTGATAATATTTTTTGTTTTTTGTTTCTCTTTCTCTCTGTATTTTGCAGTTCGTTTTAATGTTTGCGAGGAATTTTAAATTCACACATTTTTCTATTTTTTATTTTTTAATGATTTGTTTTTACAATTCACACACAACGCGATCATTTGCCACAAATATTCTTCGTAAGCAATAACAAAATAAATTTAATATTAAACAACACGCAAAGTGAGAACGGAATATAAATTGTTGAATTTAAATAATGATAGCCGAATGAAGAAAAAACAAACAAAATAATATAATTTTATTTAGAATTTTTTTCATCGCAAGATTATTGCACTGAAAGCCGTTTAGATTTGAATAAACGTAATGCGAAAGATCTAGAATCAAATATATGTTTTCACGGAATATAAGAATTCATAATTTTAGTGCCAAACGAATATATTTATGTAGTGAAAGGATATATATATCAGAATAGAAGTCGGATTATGTTTTGACATTCGTAAAGTGTAGTATTTTTATGGACAACAATATATACAATTTATAACTATTATTCTCGCAAGAATTGATCAGCCAATAAGCTCTCATATACTGGAAAGCTGTCAAACAGTCTTGACATTTATTGTACGTCGTCTCTCAAAGTATCTTTTTATATGTATAGTTACTGGTAAATTATTACGTAATAAAAACAAAACAAAAAATTTTATTTAATACCTATTCAGATAATGCTGCACGAGATCGGCGTTAAGATCGATACCAAAGTAATTGCAAAACTTTTTCCCGAAAAAAAGTTATGTTTATGATATGACTTAACTGCGAAAGTTTTATATGAAAAAAAGAACGCGATATAATATATAAATGTTGTGCGGGTTTTGATATATGATATAAAAATTAAAATAAATGCGATTTTAATTCTATCACAAAACTTTAATCTTTCGACATTTTAGAAAATGTGAGTAATTATTCAAAACATGTTGTAATAAGAATTTAAAATTTTTTGTTGGCAGTTTGGTTGGGAATATTTTATGCATAAACAGATAAAACACTGTATAGTTGAGAGTACATTGAAATCTTAAAATTCCTTTCTCGATATCTTAGTAATACATAGCAAAATAAATAATAATCATATCGTAAGGTGTGATACTTGTTTATGACAGAACCGTATCGTTGGGTCAACTTTTAGGCATATAACTCAAAATATATTATACTTTCTTTGGGCTTTGAGTGTATATAAAATTTTATATTATTCTGCAAATATGAAAGAGATGAAAGAGAAACTTCTTTTTTTGTTTATGTAACTGTATGTAACTGAAAGAAATGTTGATAAAGGAAAATATATGGTTTGATACGACTTACTGTACAAGATTACTATATATTGTACTTAGTTTTTTCTGTTTTCTTGTACGTGTGTGCGATTGTATGAACTGTAGCGACCGATTCTTATTATTAAAGGTACAGACAGTGCTGAGAATTGTGATCAAAAGCAATGTACATTGAATATTTGAAATCGATTGATATAGCGTGCAGTTATGTCATCCATTCACAAAAAAATTCAATATTAACTGTAGTTGGAAATGTATAAACATATACACTAACCTGAATTGAACGGTTAGAATTCTAGAATCGAATTTAAACCATTGGAAAGTTGAAAGGTTTTATAGAAGGATTGAATATAAAAAACGCATATTGTATAAACGATTAAATAAATTTTGCTCACTTTTTCGAAATTAAGGTAATCTTATTCTTTGACAATGTCTGTCAGTTTCGAATTTTTTAATATTAGTAAAGGATTTTTAATGATTTCTTATATTAATAAAGGATTTTATCAGCAGTGTTGTCCAAATTGTACAAATTGTACAAAATCAGTAGGCAATTTGCCCAAATTGCGTATGCAAAATGCGCAATTTTTGAAAAATTCGATTATATGGTGATTTGAATATAATTCAAATAATATTTTCATTGTTTTAATATGCAGTATTTCTCGCAATTTACTCACAATTAGTAATTTGCGGCGCAATTTGCAAAGTTCAACCCTGTGTTTTAACATTATGAGTTTAAAACTAATTCATTCTTTACATGAGCTTGTAACCAATTTGAACATACTCTCTATGTTTAATGTAAATTTATATATATTTATAATTTATAATATTTTGATGAGAAGCTCAAAACTTACTATTTTAAGTTTTCGCTTCTATTACTGGCGATGAAATTAAGAAGAAAAACAACGTGTTATAAGTTTTGATAAAAAACTTGAAAATTTTAAGATTAAAATGTATTTCATTGAAATTAAGGAAATAAATTACATTTGAATTAACATTAAGTGTATACAATAATTTGTATTAAGTTAATACTATTAACATAAAATGTGTCATATATTAAAATTTTATTTAAACCATTGGCCGAACATAATTTAAGTGCCGATTAGTTTAATATCTTATAAAATTCAGAATTAAGTTTCTTTTCAATTAATCTTAACATGAAAACAAAAAAGAAAAGTAAAAGCATAAATATTTTTGCTAAATTTTCAAAGCAAAAACTTAAGCTATATTTTCCAAATAAGTAATCCGTAAAATCAAAATTCGATATACTTTTAAAATATTTACGCCTCTTAAATAAATTGTTATTAATTTATAATTACAGTATTTTTTCGTTAACATATAAGCATCGAAATATACGGCTAAACCCTTAATGCAATTTCAACTTTAATGTACTTTACATATTTCGTAAATTGTATTAATAATGTTTAATATCATTATATATACTTTTTCGTGATCTTAATCGCTTTTTTAAAACGAAGTATTAAAAGATATCATGTATAAAAAAAGATAGAAACGCAACATTAACCAAACAGAAATGATAAAGTAATACACTATTACTGCTTAGGGTATAATGAAATAAAAAATAAACGCATCAATTGTCATAATGATGGGGAGAAAATGCAATCACATTAGACATTATATTTATGCATTTGCGTACACGCATTCGATGTTCGCTTTTTTTCTATTTTAATGGATTGAAAATTTTCTTTAAAGTTACACAATACTGTTACACAAGTTATATATATATTTAGATTTTTTATGTTTGAAAAATTTGCAAAATGGAAAAATGTATGCATTTTGAAAATTGAAAAATAGCAGAAGGGTTGCGAAATAATGTTATAGAAAAATATTGTTCGGAACAGAGTATAAAACGGATGTCGCTCTGCTTTTCTATTGTAATTCAATATATATATCTCAAAAATGCAATTCTTTTAAAAGAATATGCATAATAGAAAAAATAGTGATATATATCTCTTTCAAACTCTTTAAATTGATTATTGTGTAGTTATTCCAGAATCAAATGTTAAAATAATTTTTATTTTTCTTTGTCTTTTTTGAATAAAATAAAAGCTAAAATAAATTATTTTTTAAATTAAATTTTACTATTTATTAAATTAGATTAAATAATTGAAGTTTTTATTCGTTGTGTAATAAATATTTATATTTTACTCTGTGTTATAGTTCTAAAACATATAAATAATTTAAGTTTAATTTAATCAGCTTTAAATTTTTGTTGTTGTAAAAGTTATTTTAACAAAAATAATCAATTAAAATACTTTTCTGTTAACCTAATATAATTTTTGCAATAAAATTATGAAATTTATTTACTTTTTTAGTAATTATTTTTACTGTAGTTATAAAAACTAGTAATCGATTTATTTGTGATTGAGAAATGATAATATGAATATAAAATAAATACGTTTTAAATTCTTTTATTTTCCTGTTTAATCGTGTAAAAATACTTGGAATTCCTTAAAGCTTAAAACAATATTGATTAGAACATCAACATCACTGCATTTTCTATTTTTATTTCATTAGATATAGAATTGCATAGTATATTACTGTTAGTGATGGGCGTTTAGAGCCTCTGGAGCCAGAACCTGAGCCTGAGCCTCAGGCTCGGACTCAGGCTCGTGTTCGAATTTTTAATAGAGGCTCGGGCTTGAGGTTCTT
>JAQGAW010000738.1:0-24885 GCA_034698025.1 Phthiracarus crinitus
TTGGTATATCCTATTGATTTAACTTATAATATAATATAAAGTGAGCTCATTGTGTATGTTCATACTCTTTCTTGTTTAATCTTAAAAACTGAGTTATTCAGTTCATTTGTCTGTGAATTGTAACAAAATAAATAGGATGGAGAGCAATGCCATTTTTGGTACATTCGACAAACAACACATAAATCGTGGAGCAAAACACGTACTATACTTGTGTCACTCAAATGTCACATATTTAAAGGGGTTTTAACCACAATTTGTCATTTAATGACCATTTTAGTGCTAATTAAGCGTAACATGACTTAAAATAGCTGCCACTAAAATAATAGCCCAGGCGTTTCGTTCTCGTTGTTTCCAACAATAAATCTCTTTTTCCACTGAAAAAAACTGATAATTATTCTTCTGTTTTAAAACAAAAATATCTAAATTTAAAATTATTTAGCTTACAATTGAGTTTATCGTATAATTTAGCGTAACTCTTGAGCTTTTGCTCTTTATTTTATTTATACTACTGTTTATATTATTAATGTGTTTTATTTTAATTAAATTGTTATTAATTTTAAAACCGATATGATCGCTATTTCTAACATTTATATTTTGACAGCGATTTTTAAAACGCGTGTAACAGTTGTGTTTAAGATAAAAGTTTTAAGCTTTTTTGAGAGTTAGAGCAAAACTCATGCACTTTATAATAAGAAGTCATAAATTCATCGTCTGTTCAAAATATATACTGTATATGATAGTGTATTAAACTTATAATTTTGATAGATATCTAACGTCAAAGTTTATGCGTCGATTTTTCTTACAGAACGTAGCGTTTTTTAAATATATTATACGAAGCACTATATTAACTTAGCCCTAGTTTTGATTGCCATCAATTTATTTGACACAACACAACTAATAATAGGTTCTCGTATTTATTTCAATTTATGTGTATATTTCGAGAAGTCTGCGTAAGATTTTTGTTTACATAATATTTGCGCTATAATGTTAAACATAATAATAAGCTTAAGATGAGGTCATTGTTTTGTGCTCTCTCTCTCTCTCTCTCTCTCTCTCTCCCCCAACTCTCGCATCTATCGTTTTCCTCTAAGAAGACTAAGAACCAAACTGAAACCCAATAATTTATGCCACTCAATACAAAAGAATTTTAGATCAATTGCCAGCAGGCGTTTTATGCGCATTGCATTTTTCTCCTGAACACACACGTACTTATACTTTATAACAAGTGGAATAAAAATTTTGTTGCACGCAAATTAAACGAGTGCAACAAAAAGGCTTTCTCTCTTCTCTGTTCATCCAAACTATAGATTTTTCCCCTCCGCTACCATTCAATTTTATTACTGCTTCAATTCTTATGATAATAAGATAAAGCGTCCAATCTTTCATGTCGAGCCTCGAAGCAATCGGTTAGCCTATTGTCTCGCGTTATTTTCTTTTGTGTCTGAAACGTTGTTAAAAACTTTTGTTAAAATTTTTATCGCATTAATTTTTTTATTATCGCCAAAATAATAAGAGAAAATTGTGCGCACATACATACACACACCACTCAGTTAATATACAATTTATTTCTCATGACACAGTATAATTTACTGCCCGAAAGAGGACTAAGTGTAACAGATTATACAATTTTTTTCGTTTACGCTCGTTTTTTACCTGTTACTGCTTTTTGTATAAGATTTTAATTATGCAATAAAATGGTATATTGTAATGAGGTTCGTATTAGAATGCTTAAAGTGTTTAATATTTAGATTAGTGAACGAGCAGTTTCGTATGTTATTAATTCTCGTGCACTCGTCTGAATTTTAATGTATTTTATTATCGGTTAGACATAATACTACTTGAAATCCATAATTTGTGTGTTTGTGATTATTTTAAATTGTTTTTATATTTAAATGCCATATTTAATTAGAATATACTTTTTAAAAAAATAATATATAGGATATTATATTAAAATTTAATATATTAATTTTTTTCGCTATACATTATAATGAATTCTATTCATAAACTGTTAGTTTTCTAAAGTTTTTTTTCTGGAAATTTATTTCCCATAAAATATAGATAATCTGATTACACATTACAGTATTGTGATTGTGTTTGAACGATACGATAATTGGGAATTTATCAAAATCCTAATTAAAGTTGAATTCGATTATATTAGAGAACTAAGAACACATTTTATTAAAATGCCATGTTTTATGCTATATGTTAACTTAAATTATAATATTATTGCACAGACAGAGCAATTGAGCAATTTTTACGTCACTTTTCTATATTTCTCTTCTCAAACAGATTGGGCGGACATCATGTCAATTGTATGCTTTAGTTTTAAAACAATGCGATCAAAAAAAACCTCAATAAAAAGTAGAAATCGCGAGGTATGTTACTTTCAAGAAATGTGATCTCAATTAACTTATAATTCAAGGCAACAAAAAATGAGTATTAGTAACGAGTTGGTAGAATACACTTGAAAAATCATTATCTTTACGATTCAGTTTGTTTTATATACTGAATGCACACATATTAGTTTGATGGCATGCGTTGAACAACTCGTTGTTTATTTAAAAAAATAAATTTAGCTTAAATTTGTATATAAAATTACGGCACTCATAATTTATGTTATTTATTATATTTAATTGAAATCTAGGGATACTTTATAAACCTTATGAACTCAAACATTATACACAGTTTTTATTAATAAGTTTGATAAGTTATTAATAATAACTTATTATTATTTAAGCTTAAATAGATATTAAGTGCATAAAAACCACAAAACTTAGTACTTTTAACTATTACATGTAATATTATTTAACATTTGAATGTAAAAGTTTACACACTTTTATAAATTTAATTTATTTTTAATGCTACTTTATTTGCTTTTAGTATAAAGAGTTTTAGTTCTAAATTCATTAATACTAACTTAATAAAATTTTACTTTTACACATTAATTTTGGTTTTAGGAAGTGGATGTCAACATTTTTTAAAATTTTAAATTATAAACAAAGTACCAACAATTTTTGTTATTAAATAAACGTGACATTAAAACACTATTGACTGAAGAATCTCTCTCTCTCTCTCTCTCTCTCTCTCTCGCCTCTCTCTCTCTCTCTCGCATATTTGTTTGCATTGTTAAGCCTTATTATGTATTATTTTTTTGCGAACATGTTTTGAATTATTAATTGACCACTTGCTGGTCTTAACTTCAAAACTATAGTATCACTTAGTAATATTATAAGAGTAGCTGCACTTCAATTATTATTAGCATCGATATTACGTTAAAGGCAATTTAAATAATAATATACTGCCAAACACCAACACAGATCGTATTTTATTGTTTGATTTTAAACTTTTTAGTCGAAAAACCTAAACTTTCAGCGTCAGCTAATTGTATCGAAAAAAATATTACAGAACAATTATCTAAATTTCAATCATTCATTTTATTCAAATTATTATTCAACTATTTTTTCTCATTATAATTGGGTTTTGAGTGAAATTCATTGTAATTTATTAAAAGAAATTACCAATAAAACTTAATTAATTTCATTGCAATAGGAGTGATCACATCGTGACACACAACTCCTAAGATTTTTTTAATAATTTTTCAAAGTAATTGCGAAACAATAGAGTAAAATGAGAAAATCTTTCACACAATCAATTTTGGCGAAAATAAACAATTAATAAACTTTTTTCTAATTATAAATAAAGCAAATAATCGCCTAACTATTGTTGTGATAATTACCATATTATCATAGAAAAAATCAATTAAGTTTATACAAAAAAAAATTGTTGCCAATATTTTTTAATTAAAAACAACAACAACAACAAACAACAACACCGAAAACAAATACATGGCATGCTATTCTCGAAGAATAAGAAAAATTATTAAAGTGTTATATAACGAGAGTTTAATTATATATATATATTTTCCGTACACTTAAAAACATTGGAAAAACTTAATAATACTCATAATAAGAATAGGAATTTAATGCAATTATAATTCTTAGTACCCCATTATATACGATGGTTAGCGAAAAAAGCCATATTATTAATATATTCACTGCGTATTATTATTATGAGCGCAAATAATCGCCTCTTTTGGCATTAAATTTTTTCGTCCCAAACGAACAATTATTTCGTTCGCGATAATATAAAAAAAACAGCGTTATTCCGAAAATATAAATTAATGATCTCTAATGATAGCGTTTTAACATAATAAAAAAGTGTTTAAAATTTATTCGTTTTTTAATCCCGAAGTATTTTTTGTTTCCCTTATATGTTCCCTGTTATCTAAACCGCTGATTATAAATTTATACAAGATTTTTATAATAGATTGCGAAGACTTAATAAAAGACTATTTACTACCAGTGTTTGGAAGCGTTTCGACCCAAACGCTAGAAAAGTTCTGAATAAATCGAATTAAAACGTTATTTTTCAAAGTCATTCCAAACGAAAAAAAGGTAAAATAATTTACCTGCGAGTAATTAAAGTAATACAGACAAAGAGGTCAGTATTGGGTCACACAATGCATATCAATATAATCGCAACTGACGTGTAGAGTAATTTCAATAAGAAAAAAGTCAATGAAACGAAAATGTCAAACACCTTTTTAGTCTGTTTTTATAGAATATTTCAAATTTTTTTGAGATGTGTTCGCTATACACCAATTATATTGAAAGTTTTTCATCGAAACGAATTTTTTTTGTCATCCAATTATTACTGTAAATATTATCTTGAATCTAGTAATCATTTATCAAAATGTTTTAGAGTTATGAAAGAAATGAGAAACCAGTGAATGGTTCTTCAAAATTTTGTTGACTATAAAAAAGCTGTTCGCACGCGAAAACATTTTCTACTCTTAAATAACATTTTGCGCATTAATAAACAGAAATGACATTTGTTTCCATTGATTGGGAAATTTGCCCGCGAACTCAGTTCAGAAACATAGAGGGTCTTAATATATACGTTTCCAGACATGTTTACTTTAACGAAATGTATTTTTTTAAAGAAAAAAATAATTAAAATGAAAAATTATTTTCTAACAAAATTACCTAACTTTACTCCCAGTAAGAATGTCATCAATTTTTTTCCACTCATTTTCCGGCATTTACGAGTGGTAGTGAAGGTTAAACATTAAATTTATAGAGGAAACATATATTTTTGTTATTATAAAAGCACGTTTGCTTGAAGTTTTGATATTAACTGAGAGCGAAATCAATGAAAATCGCACGCAATTGGAAAGTTTTCGTTCTTACATAATATAATATAAAGGGTAAGACTAGGAGAAAAGGTTAGGCTAAAACTTTGCTGATGTTTTGCCATTCCATAATAACTCAACGGGCGGTTAATAGACTTTGTGTTAATAGACAATTTTTGGTGGTGACAAAAACACCCATTAGTTACGAATCACAAGCACAACCGATATTCTAATTTTCTGAATAAGTCTGCAATTTTCGCAAATCACTTGTCTCTTTGTAAACACAAAAAATGTATTTATTTGAGTTCACGCTAAAAGCATTATTCACCGATATTTTCTCGCATTGTAGTACGCATTTGCTCCGATATTTTCACAATAGTATATACAATATTTACAATATGTATAATTGAGATTTACTAACAATGGGTAAAAGCGTGTCTGAGAGGCTTTTTTATCAGAGTGTATGATCTAAATTCGGAACTATAAAAGATGACGAACACAATGCGTAAATGGGTTTATAGATTTCCGCGAAAAATAAGCTTTTACAGCATAGAAATTAGATTTTTTGTTAGCTCTTTATCTATCAATTGCCGAGTTTGACAAGTCTAACATATTAGAGCTCTCTTTTTTCGTCATTACAGCAAACACTGAATTTAAAATTTAAATATCTGTTCGCATGTTGAACAGTACCTGCAATAATAAGTTAGTTGTCATCACTACTCCACCCACTCGTACAGAAGCGAATATATTGCTATTTTTAAAAACTTTTTGCGTTGACATGCGGTGTCATTAAAAATTATTTCGTTTGAAATAATCAAATGCTAAAACTAACGATCACTAATTCACGCGTTTTTGGCGAATCACTGGAGAAATTTATAGCTTTACGTTCAATATTAACCTTTAAGATTTGTTTCGTTGTGGATTTTTATGGATTATATTCATTAACCAAACATATTTCCTGGTAAACATGCTATAAAATACTTCTACGCTTTTTAACATATATATTAAATTATAATAAGTATATTACATCAGTTATAATCAGACAAATTTATTTGGGCGACTATTTTTTGAGATTTGTTATATTTTTCATTTTAATCGATATACAAATAGAAGTTTTTTGTAATAGTATTATATAATTTAGTTTATATTTATTTAATCCCAAATAAAACTTTTCCATTTATGACTAAATAGGTTTTAATGATTTATACACCATTGTGGGAAAACTTATAGTTTAAAAGAAGTCGGTAAAAGTTTTAAGCGGAATTTTATTGTAATCACGTTATCCTATAAAATATTATTTATTATTTTCTAGAATGACATCTATCAAAATGCAAATCTGATCACGAATTTTGTAAATCATTTTATACAAAAGTTTTTAATCGCTCTTTTTTAGTCATACTTGATATTATGGTATTTTGTCCATAATATTCAAATCGTGTTTTAAAAACTTAACTTTTATGAAATTTATAATAATTTTATTAAACTAATAAACAAAATAAAACTTAATTCAAGAAAAAGAGCTTTTTTCAAAACAAAATGTTAATATTCTTAAGTTTTATGCGTTTTCTGATTAATATTTCACAATAAAATACATTTTTGAAGAATTTTTATTTTCATGTTATTTATTTGCAAATCTCTTTCTTGTTTTATTGTTCTTTTTGTGATTTCATAATAGAATAAATAATTTATGAGTTGACGTGACTATAAACCACCAGCCAATACATACGGTTTTAATAAGAAAACATTTTATTTTTCTAGAATATATATTCATGCAAATTACTGCTCAACAAAGTATTTAACTTTATATCACTGATAGATTGAAAGACATATTCGCATTTAACCTCGAAGTTCACAATAGTTCTAAGATTCTCACACGTCAAGAACAAAGTAGATTTTCTATAATTCAAGGACTGTTCAGTAGAATAAAAATTCAAATATCAGTTCCGACACAAAAAAAAACTATTATCGATCAAGAGTTTTAGAGAGCGTTTAGATGAGAAAAGTGTATCCACTTTCTCAAAGAGAGTCAATTTTCACTGCACTTATATACAGTTACATATACTGGTAAAGCATCGGAGATTCGATAAAAGTTAATAAGTTACATATTGTTGTTAAAATAATTCTTTATTTATTGCATGCTTTGCTCGCACAACAGGGAGTTTTAACCATGATTACAATGGGAGGACATGACAATATTGGCATCAATTTCACATCACTGTCAACAGTTATGAAACCGGATTTTCGTTCCATTCGTTTTGTACGTACAGTATCTGTCTGTATGTGTGTGTGTGTGTTATATGTTGTAAATGTAAATTTTTAATATCCTAATAAATAAAAAAAGGAAAAGCAAAATATGAAATGGAAAATGAATGCTAAAATTCATTGTCAAATTCTTGCATACATTATTTATTCTTTTTTTGAGGCTCAACAGAGAGTTTTAAAAGCATTAACTTGTCTTTGTTTTGTTTTTGGTTTGGTTTTGAATACCCATAGGAGTTTGATTTTTGATTTTTTGAAAGCTTATTATTTAGATTAATTTCCAATTTAGGAAAAATTAGTTTTGTGGGAATACTGTATATTATATAATACGTGCAGTTTATTGATTCATATCAGGGATTATATTTTATCGATATATACTAAACTTAGAAAATAAGTTCTTGGATTTGCAGACATAGTAATAGTAAAAATATGACAAACTCGAAACTTATAGAGCATTTTTAGAAATTGTTTTATTTTAGACTACAATTAGAAAACTTATAATCACCAATTGTTTTCCCTAGAATTAGCCCATATTAGTAAAACAATATGATTGTGAACAAAACTAATTATACGTAGAATTGATAGAAAATATAACAAAATCAGGTATTGAATTTTTCTATACATGACATTTGATCAATAAAAGTAATGGTTTGAACTGAAAATTAATTATATAATATCTATCTTATAATTTGAGAAAAATGTTTTGAGAAAAAATATATCAAGAAAAATTAAAAAAATTATAGGTATTATATTAAACTCTAACTAATTTCTGAATAGCATTAATACCTTTAATTATGGTATTTATAAGATAAGGTAATATGAGTGTGACAGACAAACAAGCGGTTGTTTTTTATATACAGGTTGACTGTTATATTCTATCAAAAGCAAAACTTTAAAAATCCTAAATTACTTTATATTAGTTTTAGTGACCAGGAAAGCTAGCCATTGATATTTGTCTATAAGATTAGATCCAAAATAACCAATAAAACACTGGAAAATTAAACCAATTATACTGTATCATAAAAGTTTTATTTTAGGCTGAATTTATTCATGCACTTTAAATACATTCTAACGTATAGATAATTAACTAGATCGCTATATAGAAAATGTAATTTTCGGTATTATTTCTGGCCATTCATTAGTTATTTTGTGTCTATACCATTACACTCGAGTTTTGATTGACATGATTATCTGAAATAGTTATTGGTATTTGATGTGTTGCATTATCATAGCGTTGGATGTGTGCGATACACAATGGAATTGATAATTTAACGCTCTAACTGTTGTATTGGTTTCTTCTATGGAGTAAATCACACGATAATGAAGAGTGACGTGAGGAGTAAAGTGAAAAGAAATGTTATCAATATTGAATTACACTTCGGTTTACCCAAGAGTATCAAAATTGAGACATATATGACAGATATATATGTTGGGATATTTTAGTTATTTGGTTAACCAATACTATACTAACGTATACTTTATTCTTAGTTTATGTGACAGTACTGTAAGGTGTGCTGCCTTTTACTAGAATTCCGTTTGCCATCACGAATATCAGGCTTAAAAATATTAGGGTATTTTAATACAATTGAAGCCAATAAACAATTTTGAATACAATTGATTTCGAAATTGTAAAAATTTAGTGAAAACATAAGTTTTTTAACACATTGGAATGGATTAATGAATATGTTACTGCAGTTTCCTATGGAATATTTTGGGTCTTATTGTCATTGATATTGACAATAATAATAAAATCGATGCATTTAAAACTATTTAAATACGTATAATCATGTACCGGTACATCTAAGCAACTATATATTTAGTGTTCTTACAAACGAAATTCTGTAAAACGGAATTATAGTAAATGGAATGTCATTCAATGTACAAGAAATATTTTCTTAAACAATTTGTTACCTTTTTCTTCAGATCTAGTTTTAAATTTATATAAGCAAAATGAAAAGTGGTTTATTATGTTCACGTGTTCCCTCTATTTAATTGTGTTTAATAAAAATTGTCTTAATTTTTATTTGGTGTAAAATTTTTTAGTAATCAGTTTCAAACATTTAGCTTTCAATTTTATTTGATCAATTAAAACGTAAGCATTTAATGATTTCGTATTAATCATACGAAACAGTTTACGTTGAAAATTCTTAGCTTAATTCTTGTAATATACAGGGAGAGTTCTGGAGTTTGAGACATTGAGCTCAAACTTTAGTGGTTAATGAGAAATACGTGACAATTTAAAAAAATTACAATATAGCACTTTACTTATTACATAACGGTTTGATAATGTATAATGAAAGTTTTAATATTTGAACTTATTATGGCTGCATGTGATAAAAATATTGTAAATCAATCTTTTCCTACTCTAGAATTTTATCGAGATTTGAATACTTAATTTTTAATTTTGACCCATTTTGGCAAATATGTTTACTTTACAGAAGCAATTGATCACTATTGCGATCATTCAATTTTTTACAATACTATGTTTAAAGTGAGTTAGAATATTAATCGATTTAAATATTTCTTTATTACATGTAAAAAAGTTCCCAGATTTGTTTTATTACACAATGAATCTGTGCTTTTGTTTGAACATTGACTATATTTTATTGAAATCCCGAAATCAAAGCTCAAACATCGAACAATGTTTATAATACTGCATTGTTTTACGCAGTAAAACAGTGCCTCAGTCACAATTCAACCCTTCCTTGTAAAAACGTCTATAAAAATTGTTCTCACGTATATAGGGTATAAACTTTAAGTAAATAAACTATATGTGATTTTTTTTGCCAAATAACTTAAACATATCCCATAAAAAAGTGCTATTAGAGTATCCGTAATATATAATTACACGAAAACATTAGGTAATGAATATAATAAAATAAAAAATGTATGCATTTATCTTTGAGCAAAAGCAGTTCGTTTAAGTAATTTCTAAATATAATTTTCGTAAGTCATAAACTTATTTCGTTAGTAAGAGAGTGTGTGTATGGAGTAATATGCTGTACTCTGTGTGTCCCAAAAGATTATTGCTCGCAAACTGAAAGTGAGACATCAAAGAGATGCGAATAAGAGCACACATCGCGCAGTGTATTGAACGTTACACTTATAATTTGTTACAATTTTTAAATCTAATTATAGTATAATGACAATTGGGATGCGATGCTATGCATTACTCTTCCACTATCACATCAATCATGGTTTTGCATAAATAGTAACGAATTATATAATGAATGCAATCCACAGTTTTGCGATCGATGTTCGCCTTTTGCTGTGTTTCTTGTTTTTTATCACAAAATCAATTATAATTAATTGTAATTCTAAGTTTTCTTAAAATAGAGTTTAGTTTTTTTAATATCTCTTTAAATGTTGTATTTTTTATATATAAAAGTTAAGAACAGTTATTAACTTTTTAACGCTTTAAATTTATTAGCGTTATTTAGTTAACTAAATGTGACATCGAAATGGTCCGATTTATTATCGCTTTTTTTAATGCATACAAACTGTTCATACATTTCGAATAATCGTTAAAATTAAAACAATATTCTATTTTTAGTGCGCGTTTTGATGCATAAATTACCGAAAATAAGATAACGCATTGAAATAATAATTATTTTAAAGATTTGAGTATTAAAAATAAGTTCTAAGTGGAAAGACTGAGTGAGAAGATATGATAATTAACGAATTATGATCGTAATTAAATTTCGATTTTTCTTTTCTAATTGCGACTAATTTTTATTAGTTCGTGCATTAAATAATAATAATAATAATAATACGAATTTAAACTAATGTAATATGCGTTAAACTCTAAACAAATAATAATTGAAAATTT
Organism: Phthiracarus crinitus; assembly: GCA_034698025.1. Classification (NCBI taxonomy): domain Eukaryota; kingdom Metazoa; phylum Arthropoda; class Arachnida; order Sarcoptiformes; family Phthiracaridae; genus Phthiracarus; species Phthiracarus crinitus. The sequence continues at coordinate 11,280 of JAQGAW010000738.1, forward strand.
TCATTAACCAATATCTCAAACTAAACACACTTTTTAATAAAAAATATTAATGTAAAGTTTTTAAAAAAAATTCTAGTTATTTAATTAAAGAAAAATGAAAACTAAAATGAAGCTAAAAGCATCTATAACTAGAGTTTTTTCAGTATAAAATTTTTTTTTCTGTTTGTTATCTATATAATTGTGGAACCATTCAATCTTTCTTATATATACTGCACAAGTTATGCCACTGTAAACAAATAATGTATGGTTATTGTATTCTAGGTATTATCTACAGGAGAAAAGTTTTTTCATCTGTAAAGAGTAAAAGATAAGGCAAAAAATCTTTTAAAAAACATGATAATCAAAATGCTTTCGGCATACATTGCATTATTAGATGCGATGTATAACAACAAAAGAACCGCAACCAAACAGAGGGTTGTATAAAAAGATCCATTTTGTTGCCTTTCATAAAACATTATAAAGATATTATGTTTGAGATTTTTTATGTTTTGTCGAATATCTAATGAAAAACACACATAAAAATTTTGAAAATATTAATGGTATCTCTATTCAGAAATTTTTTTAAAAAATTGTGAGCACAAACTCGAGACTGTTTTAAAAATTTGAGCTAAACTTTTCCATTGAAATTTTAATTCAATAGCTGTTATTTCTTATTTTAACACAGACTATATTTTATTTTAATTTATTTTGGTAGAAAAATATTTTTACAATATCAGAAAAATAGCAAATTATGGCATAATAAACACTTTTCTTCTCATTTACTCATAAATATATACTAAAAAATTCTTTTCTTATGCGTACCTTTAATATTAACGTTTATAATTCTAATTTTTAAGGAAATATTATCTCGTAATTTGATGCTACGCTTTAATTTAATGAAGATTGATAATGCAATAAATTTAAATTATAAAAATTTAGCGCATCGGTATCTTTTTTCATGAAACACACCTATTGAGGTGTTTTTATACATAAATAAGTGTTGAAACGCACCACTGATACATAAATATTAGCTGACGAACACTAGATAATGCCAAAACGTTAAGCCAAACATTTATTTTTAAAAATCGGGAAAAACTTATTGGTCTTGATCTAAATAACTGTGAGGCTATAAATGTAAATGTTATGTTAAAAACGCAAATATTGGTTAATCAGTTGTGAAGCACAATTAAAACGAAAAAATTCAAATTAAAAGTTTTGATGCCGTTGTCATTGATTTAAAAGAAAATAAGTATCAGAAAAATCATACAGAAATATATAAGGAGTCTTTACCTGCTTATAATTTTAAAGATTAGATTCTTAACCTGATATACTTAATATATGTAATTTATTTTCGAAAAACCTTGAAACAAGAGAACAGCGATTTTCTTTAATTTAATTAAAAAGAGAATGTTTTATGAATTCGCGTTCGTTTATTCATTATATCATTATAAAAAAGTATAGTTTTTTCGTGTCCTTCAAAGAGAATTTTCTAGTCAAACGAATGACTCGCTATTATTCAAAATTTTATATTTAAATATGAAAATCTCTGATCAATTATAAAACTGAATAATTAAGCGGATAATACAGTATTAGGATGAAAATAAATTTTACCGCAAATATTTATAATGTTTACAAAACTTGAAACTAAAAATTTTCTTAAGTCTTATGACTACACTCTCTATTACTTCAAACATATTAATTTTTATTTGATATTTATTGTAATTTTTCCGATTTTTGTTTTTAATCCAAACTACGTTTCAATGTGATTATAATATCCGTATAAGTTTTTTAAGGCATTCAAAATTATATAAAATATTTATTAATGAAAATAAGTATTAATTTGCGCAAATCATGTTTTTCAAAGTCACATAATATTTTCCGAACACAATAGATAATGTAATTTTAATATTAATAGTTCGAAAATTTTTTATTATTTTTATTACATTGATAGCATAAGATAAAAGGAATTTTACTTAAGGCTAGAATAATTAAGAGTTTTTGTGTTTTGTGTGAGCGCTGAGCTCCGTTCCATTACGTGTTCTATGCGTGAAGACTAACCTTAAAAGTGCATTAAAAGTATTCTGAATTTTTTCGCTTTGATTATAATAATAGCTTTCAGAAACACTGCAAACAAGTGTAAGAAAGAAATACAAAAGAAAGCTCTAAAATGAGATAAGAGGAAAAGAATAAAGAAAATAATCAGAATAGAAAACTGGAGAGAGAGAGAGAGAGAGAGAGAGAGAGAGAGAGAGAGAGAGAGAGATTTTGCTGCTCACAAAATATGTGTGAATAATATTTGCAATAATAATCACCGATAATAATGGGTGTAATTTGTCTAATGGACAAATTACTATCAAGAGTCACACCTTCGGGCGATTTTCACCCAACAATAAGTGCATAAAGACATACATTATAGAACTCATGCACTATTATTATAATTTTCGAGTACAATAAGTATATTTTGCATATATTTTTCGGCTGAGAACCACACTGTTTTTATAAAGAAGCTTTGTGTTACGTTAGCCGAACGAAATACTGTAGTGTTGAGATTAGACTTCAAAAAAATTATTATAATAGAAAATTCTTTTTCCATATATATTTACAGAAACAAAAAAAATTTAGTTGTGTCTTTTTTCAATTCAAAAATATACTTGTAATTTATTTTTGTAAAATTGGTAAAAATTGGATCTTTTGTATAATTAATGCCTGCACTATTCAAATGGAAATTCATTTTGGCATTTTATCTAAAAGTAGTTAATTTGTTTAAAAGTACAATTTCAAGTTCAATTTTGAGTTCATATAAACGATATACGTATTCTCTGATATTTATTTAATATATCTAAGGTTTGGTGAGCGTCCGTACATCTGTCGATTTATATAACTGTTACCAACGAAAAAAACTAAAGGCTGATACGTTATTTGGCGCTCAATTTCTAAATTGTAAACTGGTTTGAGTATATGTGTGTGGTTTGATAAAAAGCAAACATAAAAAGTAAACTCGATTCGTACGTAAATTTGCGCTCAAATGTATACAAAAGTTTGTTCCTAACAATGAGTTAATTATAATATTCAATCTTGTTTGGAAAAATCTTTTGTAGAGAATAACACGAGTCAAAAGAGCAACTATTGACTAACTATCATCGCTCGAGGCGTTTCACGATAAAGAATAGTAGGGATGCAACAAAAATTAGCATAAGAATTGAACAAAACCATAGTATATGTGAGAATTTAAGCCAAAAAAGGAGAAAAGTCTTTTCGCGTAAGCTTTGATTTGTTTTGTTTTGTGTTTCTACACTTATACTGTAATATACATAAATTTAATGTGTATTTTTTAAAGCAAGGTAAATATCGGTGAGAGAGAGAGAGAGAGAGAGAGAGAGAGAGAGAGAACGTATGTACAGTATAGTGTATAATATTTTGTTTGCTCACAGTAAGACTCCTGCTGGCAATCGATCGAATTCTGTTGTGCTGTTGTGAGTGTGATTGGCATAAATTATTAGGTTTCAATAAAAACAATGACCTCATCTCATCCTTATAATTATTAGCATATTTCTGTGAATATAACTTTAGTGAAATATTTGCTTTTTCATCGGTAAACTAAAAATTTCGAATAACAATTAATATTTTTAACGAGTTAATTGAAACGAAAAACGTGGCAGTGATAGTGATGGTGATAGTGATGGACACTTTCATTTAGAGGATATGAAAAACAAAAGCTCAACTTATAATTTTAGAACGAGTTAACTTGAATAGTTTATATTGATGAGGAGAGAGAGAGAGAGAGAGAGAGAGAGAGAGAGAGAGAGAGAGAGAGAGAGACAGAGAGAGAGAGAGAGAGAGAGAGAGAGAGAGAGAGAGAGAGAGAGAATCCAATTAGGATATCAACTATTTATCTGACATTTTTTAAAAGTGCACACCAATATAATTATAGGGAACTCATTGATACAATATATGGCGTTACAAACAAGACTATTCTCGAGTTCTTTTTATTAGTTCGCTGTTTTTTATCCTTTTATAATAATCGGTTTCCCATACGTTTAAGTGATACTTATTCTTAGAGCTCACTTATTTTCTTTTTTAGTCAACAAAAATGACTGGTTATGCTATTTGAAAATTTTTTGCGGTAATAATATATTAAATAAGGCTGTGTTACAAATTTATAATTTATATATATATATACTGAAAACGTAAGGTATATATATATTGTTTAGTTCAATACAATGTGCAATAAGTTTAATTTAAAAGATCTCTCTCTCTCTCTCTCTCTCTCTCTCTCCTTCCTCTCTATGTCAAGGTTTTTTGAATTATTACTATTACTACTATTACTTAAATATATTGCTAACTTTATGTTTCGTATATAATGAATGGCAATCACAATCAGCGGAATTTCTTTCAGTACTGAAAACTATTTTTTAAGATCCAATATAAATAAATTTTTTTCTGCAAACATATTAATTACATTTATTATTGCTCGGAAAAAAAACGCTCACATAAAAACAATTCAATGACCTATTGTCACGTTTTTAGTTTAACCGATCGAAAATAAAATAAAAGAAAAAACTTTTCCTTTTGAGTTGTCAGACAATAATGTAATTAAACGTTTTCGAAAATTATAAGTTATAGATTTCATGTGAAGTAAAAAAATTTATATTCGAAACTTAATAATTTATGTTTTATTTCGCCATAAAACAATAGTCGGCATAATTTCCGAACAATTATTTAATTTTAATACGAAAGTGTTGAATTATAAAACAAAAACAATAAAAAACAAATTGGTTTTTATTTGTTAATACCATAATTGGTATTTATATCATAATCGCCTCAACAATAAGAAACAAATTGAATCGAAATTAAGGTTAAAATCTATAGAATATTTCATTATATCAAGTAATAAACTTTTTTTTGAAAAAAATCAAATAAATTAATTTAACGACAGATTATTCAATAGTTTATAGCTATGATGCGATTAACATTTTTGAGAATAACTAGATTACCAGTACAATTATGTTTAAAACAAATAGTTTGAATAATAAAACAATCTGTTACAGAATAGTGTAATTGCCGTTTAGTAAACAACAAATAACTGGGTATTGATTATATATTTAATTTCAGGCTATTATTGCCAAATCATTTTTTTTGTTGCTAAAATAAAAGTCTGAATGAAAATTTATTGTAATTGAATGAACAAATGCTATCAATGCGTAGAAGAAAAAGCAAAACTAGAACTAATAAAATAATATTGGAATTATTTATCCGAACAATTTATTAGTGAAGTAAGTTTGTGAGCACATGAGTGAGCGAATCCCACCAAAAAACCATTCAACAATCGATATATATTTTCGTTGTGAAGCACTATTAAAGGTTAATTTAAACTAAAACAAAACATGAGTTAATAACGGCAATCGTTCATTCATTCCGCATAATTGCATTCACGTGTAATTATTTATTATTAGAGGAATAAATTTAGACAATTTTGAAGTTATTTTATTCTCTCAGAGTCATATAATGGAGATTGAGTGCAATCATTTATAAATAGAAAAACTCAAAACATTTTTGTTGTTTTTAAATCCCAGCTTTTTGTAAGTTTAATGCATCACGAGTTATCTTCTTGTAATTGAAAACTGTTTAATAATAGGATTTATCAAATCACAAATCAGTATAAACTTAAATTTTTGTTAAATATATTCAGAATTGTATGACAAATTAATATTCTTTTTCAAAGAGAAGTCAGTCGTTCGGCTTTAACAACTTTACCTTTAACTGCTAAAACTTGATAATGGAGTCGATAGTTGATAACGTGATAACTTAACAATCCTTACTGATCTCTGATTAATACGAATAAAATTTCAAATATGTATTACACGCATGATAAGCAACCAAAGTTTTATGTACAAAAATTATCTAATATTATTATTGTTTTGTAACTCAAATATTTTTCGCTCACGAAACAGTCATTTCGGTAGAATTTTGTTTTGAATATAATTGTTTTCCTAAATCTGATGAATTATTAAAGACTATAGTAAGCTCATTGAATTAATAAAAAATTTAAAAACAACAATTAGTTTGCCAGGGCTTTAAATTAACCCATTTATTTAGGTTCGCGTAAAAAAATAAAAAACAATCGCGTGCTGGCCTTATAGCTATTATTATATTAATTTTATTATAGCTTTCGTCATTTAAGTATTGCACAGCGAATTCTAAGAAAAAACCATATAATAGAATGTTCGAGAGATACCTCTCTTATCGTAAAATAAATGGATTTTGCCATTTAAGTGCAGAAAATAATTTATTTGTTTTAAAATACAGGAGTATTCGGGAATGAATTTTAAAGAGAAAGAGTTGTTTTTCATTGAAAGACTCGCACAGAGAGTTGAGTAGAAAAGAGGCAGAAAGAAAAATAAGACAAACACATTTGTTTAGTGGAATGAAATGATATCTCAAGGATATCTTTAAGAGTTTATAAGTATTTATCACTGTATCTCTTCTGTTAAATAAGTATATGAATATATTTTTTGCTGCTTTATCTTCAATGCGCTCATAAAAATGTTTTTTGATCATAAATTTACTACTATTCTGTCCATCCTTTACATCACTTCGAGTGTCCTTCGAAATCAATTGTTGACGCAAAGTTTTAGATTTTCACAAAAAAACTTTTTTTGAACGTAGAGACGGTGTGTGCATAAATTAAAAAAGAGGAATATATATATATATATATATATATATAATTATTTTGTAGCTAATTCTGTATATAATTTTTAATCCCAAATGCAGACATTGTTACTGTACAGTATTTAATTGCTTACTCTTTTTTCTTTAAAAATTTCTATATGTTGTGCAGCATTATTTCTAATTATTTTAGTTTTAAGTATTCGTATGTACATTATATAAAAGCCAATTTATTTAATTTAAATACGATAAAATTGTCGTAAATAAGTATACATTTCATATTTTCAGAATTAGTTGTTTTATAATTATAATGCCCATAAATAAAAAAAAGTGTTTCTGTTTAACCTAATTTAAGTTAAAATATCACTAATATGTTATTGACTTTGACTTAACATAAAAATCATTTATTTGTAAAAATTGTGGCAAAAAAACTATTAATTTGTAAAATAAATAACAAAAAACAAATTGACACAAATTAAATTGTTTTTCGGTTTTAAAAATGATTTAATGCTTAAATGTCTCAGAATTCTTTAATTTTTTGATTTAACAGCAAAAATTTTTGAATGTCAGGTTAAAAAATCACAAGCAAATTTTTAATGTCTTTAAAAAAATAATTTTATTATTTAATGAAATTAAATTATATAAATAGCAATAAAAAACATATATATAATTTCCAAACCTAGGGTTTATGTAGGGCTTAAGGAATATTTGCTTCGAACACTAGAAAACGAAAGTCAATTAAATTTTTTAATGGAATGGGTATTATAAAAGCCATTTCAAGCAAAATAAGATTGTTATGGCAAAGTTTAATTTATAAGTTTAAGTTTATGTCTGTTTCGGTGCAATTTCGATATAATACATATATACGTATATACGTCACGTTATTAATTAAATTATAATTTTTTGTGCTCATAGAGCGAACACAAATAAAAATTAATGCTTAAAATAAATTCTTAACAAACATCTTTTAATTCTTTCCAAAAGCCAACTTTAAAAGACGTCTTTTAAAAGGTTTCGCGACATAAAATAAATGAGCATATTTGCTGCCAACACAGTGGTAAACTTAAGCGAAGAAATGCTTGTGTGAATTAATTTGGTAGCGATGCGTGCAATCTTTTATTTTTTTGTTGCTGCTTTGTGTTTCGTTAAAACAGATCTATTTTTAAAAAGTAATAAATTGGTTTAGCATTTATTGTAAATGGAAGCCACTTTTGTTTTGTTTGTTTCAAAAACACTAATCTTAACTTATCGTGCGTTTTCATATTTTATTGCATTTTCCCCTTTAACACACGGTTTACGCAATAATTTAAATATCAAACAGTTTTAAGTTAATGTATGCTAAATTGCAATTTAAATTAGTTGTTATACTGTATTGTAATTTCATACTTTTTTAAATAAAATTATGTTATAAAGTAATACCGTTTGGATGAACGTATGATCAAACGATTAATCAATCGAAAGGGCAAAATCGGGATTCGCTTCTTATTTATTCGATATCTTATTTAAATGAAGCAAACTTCGTATGCATTTAATTATATCTGTTTTACGCATACACATACTCTTCAAAAGTAAATTCAAAGTTTGGTTATGGAATAATAATATTTATTAAAAAAATATAAACATATCTGAGTTTTCAAGTGTTACGGGAAATGTAAAATAATTTTATTTTATAAATCTGTCATTAATTACTATCATTAATAAGTTAAACGAAATATTTACGTTAATTGAATATGTAATAACTTTTTAAACTAATTTTGCTTTGAATTAAATGAATATATTTTAAATAAATTTTATTTTGTTTTGGGTTCTTTTTATATTACTTCCTAAATTTATGTATTCCTCGTGCGCTGATTTATTGTATTTATTAGCCAACATTTACAAACGAAGTCGTAAGTGAATGTCACTCACACAACATAGCTATACGTTATAAAAAGTGCTATAATTAAAATTTTATTTAACTGGAAAATACTTAAATTAACACATATATAATCTGTAATTTATAAACTCACTTAATAATGGGTAATTTCTAATTCCATAAGAAAGGAATTGTTCAGTCAAACGCTGACATCATTTCATTGTTTCCTATAGTTTGTGTGTATTTATTAATTTGCTAATAATTTCAATATATTTCAACAATAACTTATTATTTTAATTAGTGAAATAAACTTTTTTAAACTTAATTATCCATTGTTTTTCCTGTATAAAATGATTTTTAAAATTATTTTTAGCTCACTTTTGTCCGTCAGTATGTGGACTCTTTATAATTATTAAGGGATTCCAAAAATGACTAAAATTGTTCATAAATGGGTCTAAAATGGCCAAAAATCGGGTGAAAAATGGCTTTAAAATCAGGGTTGTACTTTGAAATTTGCGCCGCAAATTGCGGCGCAATTTACTAATTGTGAGTAAATTGCGAAAAATACTGCTTATAAAAACAATGAAAATTTTATTTGAATTATATTCAAATTCCCAAATTTTGTTGAATTTTAGGAAATTTAGTAGTCTTTAACTTAAATTAAAGACTTTATAATTAAAAATTAGGTAAATGTGGTTTTATTCAAATATTTTTTGCATTATTAGACTTTGTTTTAAAATTTAAATATAATAGAATTTTTCGAAAATTGCGCATTTTGCGTACGCAATTTGCGCAAATTGCCTACTGATTTTCTAAATTGCGCAATTTGTACAACCCTGCTTTAAAACAAATAATTCTGACGAAAAAAATATGAGTATTTAAACTATTTCAGGTCAAAATAATACTGGTGACACGCGCTTATTTGAGTTTGTGAATGTCCGCTAAACTAAAATTTATGATGACTTGCCGAGAGCTTAAAATAACTGAATCAAAATTTTCGACACTCATTTTAAGCAATGTAAATTTTTTTCGATAATACAATATAATTTAAAATTAAAATTCTGTCTGCTTAAAAATTAAAATAAAATATAGTTTAGCCAACAATAATGTAAAAATAGTTTTAATGTTAATAATATTTAATACATTAAAAATTTATATGATACAAATTGAGTACATTATGAATGTTCATTCTCTATCTTGTTTTCAAATTAATTTTAAATAATATAAAAACCTTGTTAATTGTGTTAATCTCATTATTAACTTAAGCATTTAGTTTTCCCAATAACAGTAAAAATTTGTGTTTGATTTTTAAGATATCAGATTCTGATAGAAATTTTTAATTAGTTAGGATTTAAAAATCAAGTGAACGCCATGAATATACAAGTTTACGTTTTTTGATATTTTTAAATCAATAAAAATTCAAAATTTCTAAATTATTGCGCCCATTAAGATGTTATGCTTAGATTATACTATACTGACGTAGATATAAATTTTTTAACGAATACCGTCTAATTTATACAATATAATCTAAGGATTTATTTTAAAACATTCAAGATATAGAAACAGTACAGTAGATTTCAAAAATACTAGCATATTGTATTTTACTCTTTCATTAAATCTTTAATATTGCTCAGACATAAGTATCAATTCTACATGTAGTGATTAAATGATTTTTATTAAATTATTGTAAAGAATTTTAAACACAGGAATTAAAAAAATCGATAGCATAAACTCCCTATAGTATAAAATTTCATCTTTTTTACTTCAAAGCAAATGAAATGATGGATTTTGATGTTCATCTGTAATTCTTTGAGTATTCGTCTCTCGAGTTCTCTTTCTGTCGCGTTTATCTTTTATATCTCTGTCACAAATCTGATAACTAAGTTACTAATCTTATACTGTAGTCAACAATGTGCTATGCATTTATGTGCTTATTTTTATTATTATTTCTCAATTATTCACTACAGGGTTATTGTTATGCGAATTATTATAATTTGGATGTTTATGGAACAGTGCATATTAAATCAAAGTCAAATGTGAACAAATTCCGAGCACTATTTATATAACTAAAACCACATTTTTCATGGTTCACTCCAAATATTTTCTCTATTTGGATGGCTTTAAGGTTTATTTCATATATCATTTTGCGTGTCCGTAAAATTTTGCCAAAGCGTACAAAAATGATAAATAAGACGTAAATGCCTTTTTTCATATTTTCGCATAACTCACGCATATTCCGGTATACGTAAAATGATCGCTTAGATAACACACAGAAAAACATACACCACTCACCGATTTTTTATTGATAATAATATGGATGCTAGACTTGGTTTCATGTGCACAAAAACCTCGCTCTCAAACCGTTTCAAAGACGATGAGATGGTTATCAATTTTTCTATATGTACGATATGTACGTCTGACATCACATCTTATATTTTTCTTTGCCTCAGACGTGTATTTATTTGTCATTTATATTGGTTACTATTAAAAGATTATGTGCACACTTTTATATTACCTTAATGTGTTTCGCGAGGATAGAGAGACGTATAATATATATATTTATAATCCTTATGTCTTTTATGGTATTTGAATTTTAATTTTTTTATTTCGTTCTCTTTTTTGTTGCTTGCTTTCTATTTTTAAGTGATTTTTTCTCGTTTTAAGAAAAACCTCTAGTGTTTAAACCTCTTATCAAATTATTAATTATCCACTAAACAAAAAGTATCCTTAATTAAAAATTACGCCTCAAGTCATTTTTTGGTTGTTTTCAGTTCCCTTTTTGTGTTGGATTTGGATTTTTTGTATCTTTTTTTGTCTCAATTATTAATTGTGGTATTTTTTAAAGCAAACGCATAAAATAAAGCAAAGAAAAAATATTTTATTACTTTAAGTTATTATTGCTGTCAGTTATATTAACTTGAATTTAACAATTTTTTAATCTCTGCTCATATCAATGTCCTAATGAAGAGAATGAGGTACTGAAATGTAGTCTGGAATATACAGCGGGAGTAAAGCCGAAGTCATTTTTAGTCATAATAAAGTCGTTCTACATTTGCGTAGCAAAGAAGTATTTTGATAATGCAAAACTTTTATTTCCTTAATTGCCTTTTAAAACATTTTTAAGACTAACGCATAATACTTATAGCGTATATAACTATGTGTTTTAATTATTTTCACTTTTGTTTTATGACACACAAATAACTAGTAATATATGATATTGTTTTTGCTAAACGGATAATGGGTGTAATTGATGGCTAGATTTACGCGCAGAAAACTTTTTTCTATTTTCGACAAAATACAAACAAAATTATTATTCATTAAGCGAAGTTTGTTAACAAAAATTTATTCTTTCTAAACATAATTACAATAATAATGCCATTGATTTATAGTAGGAAACACATGTCGTTTTACTAGCACTCCATTCGGAGACAAACCAAAAAACCGCTGTTATCTCCGAAAATAATTTGATTATTTTTCTGTGGTGTTGGCAAACAATTAACTTCTTTCTAAGTTTTAATCAAATAAACTAAATAAACAGAGTTGGAGTGTCGCCAGTCGTTACTGCTCTTTAAAAAACTGCTTAATACATAAAAGCGTCATTCAATGATTAATTAATATTTTCAGTTGTCAAGTGACGCGAAATTTGTGACAATACTGAAATAGCATTGACTGAACGAGAGAGAGAAAGAGAGACTGAACTCTGTTATTACTGTATGTGTGAGTTGAGGACACGTACGAGAAAATAAAAGATATTAGCGAATGGAGTTGACAACGTATGGCATTCGAGAAAAGTTTGTTTTTGCTGTTTTGCTCGAGAAAGGGATTGTTAAGAAACAGTAATTTATACTCCGAATTGTGCGGAGAATGCGTCAAAAATGACTTATAATGGCTGCTAATAAATGGTACAGATATCACTGATAATTAAATGATGTTTCACTCCCCGAAACAACGCTAATGTATTTAAATGTTTTTAATGTCTGCAAAATACTATTTTATGAGAGCAAAGAATTTTTTCTCTCTCTATTGCTCGAAGTATATAATAAAAATAGCAGAAAAATGGGTTCACATTTGATATATCTTAAGACTTTAGGTAACAAAATACTATGCAAACTATTTAATTATCAATTAAGTCTCTCTCTCTCTCTCTCTCTCTCTCTCTCTCTCTCTCTCCACACTCAAAAATTTTAAAAATATTATTATAGCAAAAGTATTTTTATATAGATATTCGAATTTTTCGACTTCAAAAAAGCGCCAGACTTTAAAAAATGTTAATAATTTTATTGTACTTTAGTTTATTTTATGTCGCGATAGTTTTCCGAACTAAAATTATGAGCTCATTAACTGGTGAATAAAAATGATAAATTTTTGTTTACGAGTTAAATTTTTGTGGAAACAGCGAAAATATTTTTGTAGTTCACGAATGATAAAAATTGTGTGGAAAATAACAAATAAAATAAGTAATACATGGTTTTCAATATATATTTTATACTTTTTGCAAATTTACGCACAAATTTTTAAAAGAGATAATTGACACACAATTATTTAGCTTACGTTATCTTAATAATTAGTTAAGATAAATCGAAACTTTTCGTAGTTTAGTCTATTTGAATCACCAGTAACTTTATTTTAACAAAAATATTTGTAACGAATATTTTTTTATATGTTATCTTAGTTTTTTAGCTCCGCTTTGGACTTTAAACTAAACTGTTCTAAAACTTAGAGATTTGAAATACATTGACTGTTCACAAATTCTGGATATACTTAAGATATACACCCAATTCGAAAAAGCATACGTATGTGGAATCGCTGTCGAGTCATGCAACCGAAAAAAACCAGTGTTCATAAGTTTATAAACTTATTTTATCGTTTCGTAAGTTTTTATGTATGTTTCACTCTTGTTTTTGCGCATTACGTTAAATATTAATATAACTTATATTTGTTTTTTGCTCAGATAGTTATCACTTTTATAATAATTTCTCAGATAATTTTTGAAATATTTAACTCGAACACATTTCATCGGTTGAACATTTTAGCATTTGGTGCACTAATTATTAATTACATACTAATTAGATGTTATTTTTTATATTTAAGCTGCAGTTTTATAGT
>JAQGAW010000739.1:0-24875 GCA_034698025.1 Phthiracarus crinitus
GAGAGAGAGAGAGAGAGAGAGAGAGAGAGAGAGAGAGAGAGAGAGACCTATTCTCAAACATAGTATTGAATGAAACAATTAATGAAATTTTATACTATCAAAGCTTTTTTGTGTGCATCGCTTAGTCTGTTATATTTTTGTTAATATTAATGGTTCAAATCTTTTTGTTCTTTACATTTTTGAACATTTCAATCATGAGTGAACTTCTAATAAAACCATATTGAAAATATTTTGTGTTTTTCTAGAAATGCGCTTTTATTACAGAATTGAGATTAGATTAAAGTTATTGTCTTTTTTAGAACAGCAAATGAATGCATAATTTAATGATTTAAGAAATTTCATTATTTTTGTTGTTCAATTAGATATTATAGAATTAAATTATAATTATAAAAATAATTATTATTTTTACTAATTTTTAAATTTATAATAAATTCTATAATTGCATAACTATTAGCATTGTTAGTAATACGTCGATATATATCTGTCTCTTTTAATGATGTTTTATTTATTCTTTGTCACATAAAGTCAAGTTAAAGGCTATACAAATATCATTAACAATATAACCAATTATAATGGAATAGTGATTGAGATACCAAATGTCAAATGGAATGAATGCGTTCCGCAATTTTTCGCACATTTTGTTAAAATTGATTTACATTTACATTGCTTTTAATACAGTGAACAAACTGATTGGTGACATGTATTCTGTCAATTCAGCGTATCATTAATAGAGGCTATATTTCTATGTTACTCGTTTAATACGTATAAAATATATTTTATAGTTTCTATATATTCTTTATATCTCTCTCTAAATCTCAAGATATTTAGCAATTGTCTATCCTTTTCGGTCATTTTGGATAAAGACACACAAAATAACTGTAATATCGATAATATGGTTGTTTGGCATAACAGTAGGCATTTCACAACTGATTAAATCAAAGGCACAGCCATTTGTATACAACGATATCGAGTATTATGATTGTCGCGAAGATTGGACTGAAAACGGAGGAAAGATTTACACGATATTTATATTTTTGGTAACATTTGTGATACCTATTGTTGCGCTGGCATTCGTGTACACAATGATATCAATTCACGTAATGAGACATTCAATGCCTGGAAATCCTGATGTAAATAGAGATGAGGCTCGCGTTAATAAAAATATTAAGGTATTGAGTATTTGACCACACAATTGATTTTGGTATTACATTCATAGAAATATCTTCTGAACACCCAATGATTATTTTATATTCTAATTTATTCTGTTTGAATACTTGTTTATGGCAAATGGATATTTTAAACTTTTTAATTGATTTGCATTTCACCATAACATCAATAATACTCGTTATTCAATTTTATTCAATATCAAATTCTATTATTTTTGCGTATTTTATAACAATCTTCCTTCAATTAATTGATAAACATTTTACTCACGATTTAAATAATATTTTAGAAAGAATTTTAAAAATCATGTTTTATATAAATGGGATAAAAGACTCCAACTTTTGCATAGAAATATGATAATGCAAAGCTTTTACATCTATTTTTAACGGTTATTTAGAATTTTTACACAAATAGGTTTAAATTGTTTACTTGACATGTTTTACATATTAAATATACTTCCGAACATTTAAGATTCTTTTTGTTTTGAATAAATATTGGTTTTCTTATTTAGTAAATTATAGAAATGGAGGAAAAGTCAGAAATTCTTTGAGTTATATTAAATAAACGAGTGTTAGCATTAAGACAATTATTTTTGACAAATTTAATTCTAACATATAGTAAAACAATGGTATTTTATTATAGCTTTAATCTATTGTTTTACATAAATTAAATATCACTGTTTTACAAAAATATCTTTCTATAAAACACACATTTAGGTGATAAAAATGTTGTTCACAATTGTTTTATTGTTCGCAATTTGTTGGCTTCCGATACACGTGTTCCAGCTATTGGTTTGGTTCTATCCAACAATACTCAATTTAAAATATAAAGTCGAATATTATACTTACGTTGGATTATATTTTTTGTGTCATTGGCTTTCAATGGCTCACAGTTTCATCAATCCATTGGTTTATTGTTTTATGAGTGAAAACTTTCGTGTAAGTCTAGAATTTTGGAATTTTTTCTGAATTTAGTGAGTCTAGATCTTTTGATTTTTAACTGAATATTTTATTTGAATTTTAATGTTAGTTCGATATAATTAATCTTTGATAAATTATTTTACTAAAAATAAAGTAACTAAAGGTATAAATATTTATAATATATGCGCAAATTTTGGCACATATTATTCCATTAATTATTTAATTCTTAATTAACTTAAAGTTTAGAATTGTCTAATTTTATAATTTGTTTCGGTACTTACAATGTCATTAGCTTTTATATGTAAATATTTACCAACACTTGCTAAATATCACCATAGAAATACACTTTGACTAAGTTTATTGTTGAAGCAAACGACTTATTTATCTGCATCAGTCTGTTTAAACAATTCATAGCTGTTTAAAACTAGTGATGCACGAATGTCGAAAGTTAAAGAAATGTCTTAACTCTTAACCTTAACTCGTATCCATAGTTTGACTTAAATCTTAACCTTAATCTTAACCTTAATCTTAACTTTATTAACTTTAACTATGACCGGTTAAAAAAATTTTAACTCGAGTTAACTCCCATTTTTGACTCGATATTTTAAAATTAATTTTAATTTCAAATTTGAGTAAAATATTACAAATTAAAAATTAAATTATTATTAAATTTTTACAATAGAAATTTATAAAGTGAAAAAAATTATATTTAAATTTTTTATTAACTTTAAAACTATAATTATTTTTTTAATTGCCCGATTTCTAAAAAAAATTCATGAAAATTTATATAAAAAAATTAAATAGAGTTAACCTGATTTAAATTAACCGTTAAGAAACTTTTTAACTCTTAACTTTAACTCATCCCAAATTCTTAACTTTTAACCTTGACTTTAACCGGTTAACCGGTTAAGTCAAAAGTTAACGGTTATAATGTGCATATCTATATAAAACTCTTCACAAAAAATAATTGTTATAATTTAGTGCCTTTTGAAGATAAATCAAACACTTTCAAGCAATATTAACTAATTATAAATTTAATCTATTAATAAGCATTAAAAGGAGTTTTTCTTTAAAGATTTTGTTTTAAAATAATTTTATTATTAAAAGGCAATAAAATCTCATTAAAACATACAGATTTTAACTGTATATTGTTAATACATTAAAATAAAATGTAATTCAAAAGTAGTTTAATGATTTATGCAATTATTATAATATTATTAAATTAATTAATGGATTATTTCTTTCCATTTCTTAAGAAAATTCTGTGAAGTTTGTCTAAATCCTTCAGAATTTTAGCTCATAAGATATTTCGAAAAGTAAAAACGGGTCAAAATTTTCAATTGGAGTTAATTTAATTAATGAATGTATTAATACTAGTTATAGTACAAACAATTGTTTAAACGTGACAAGTACTATACGATTTTAATTAAAGCACAGTTTTAATGAATAATTTTCTAAAATTATTTCATTGTAAACATTGAATAAAAAATTTTTGTAGCCTATAATTCAAAATTATAAACCAATGCTATGATTAAATTCATTTTACAACTTTATATGAATTGATGCAATTGTTTGACGGAACAAAAACAAGTAGAATAAAATATTTGTTAGAAATAGTTTAACAGTAAGAGGTCCTCCGCTATTCTACAAGCTTCATGCCATTAACTCGATTGTATTTTTAGATCCAGAACTCTTCACGTGTTTCCCTGTTGGGGTGAATGAACCTTTACTTTTTTGTTTTTCATTTATTCATCCATTAGTTATTAGTAGAGTTGGGAATCTAGGGACAATTTATAAACCTATTTAGGGACAGGTTTTGGGACAAAATTTTAAAAATTTTGGGACATTATATTTCAATAATTTTTATAAATAATTGAATTTTTAAATTTTTAAACATTTATTTAGCTTAACTTTTTAGGATGTTAAAAATTAATTTTCTGAAACCGAGTTATATTTACATATTTCAGAATAAATTTTAAGAATTGCTTGTTAGCAAATTTTACAAATTTCTGCTTTTTTCTCAAAGATTTTTATATCCAAAAATAAACCTATTTTTTAATAAGAAATTAATGTTATTTATATAGTTTATGATGGAAATAAAGTTATCTAATGTTGTTATAATGTTAAATACTATCAAAATCATGTTTTATATGGATATTTTTAGACAAATCTACCATTTTTGGGACATTTAGGGACACTTTCTCAAATATTGGGTAATGGAAAATATTTTGGGACACTTTGGGACAAAATAATTAAGTATTTTATTAATTACATCATAAAAATAGCTTAAATAAGCAATTTTTTATTATATTGGGACAAAAGTGAAAATTGGGACAATCCCTGAATTCCCAACTCTAGTTATCAGTTAGGTTTACTCTGAGGCATTTCAGTGAAAGACTGAGGTACAGTCGTCATAATGTCTATCCTCTGCAGCTAATTTATTAAAAAATCATTGTTAAATAATACGTTCTATCGAATGCAAGTGTCCGATCAAAATCGGCTTAACCCAACTGAAATGATCCCCCGTTAGTACCACGATATGTGCCATTCAGTGTTTAATGAAAAGGTTATTTATTTAAAAAACAAAATCATCAGGTAATCTCTGGAATTTTTTTAGTTACCGGTATTCCAATTTAAACTTTAAAATTTGTTAGAAATTAAAATTTTGAAGTAAGCTTAAGCTGAGCTTATTCTCATCATTAAAGATAAAAACCCCAACCAAATACAAACTATATCATGATTTTTTCGCTTAAATTTGTAACGTATTATCTCGTCATACTCACGCTCGTGAGTAAAATGAATTTGGGGGTTAAATTTAGTATAGTGAGTATACGTTATATTAAAATTCAAATTTTTTTTTGGGTTTGAAAAAAAGTTTACGCTAATTTAAATTATGTCCATTTAATAAACTGTATTATAAGAATTTATTAAAATAAAAACATTGTTTTCTTTGAGTACGAAATGTTTAAATTAGTAAGACTTACCCAAACGAGTGAATATTTGAAAACACTAATTATGCTGCGATGAATAACATGGCAAACATGTTCGATAGAAGCACCTCTTCGTAAAATTAGCCCATCTTCAAAATCTGGTGGTTCTAATTATAATAATTTTTTAATATTATAATTAAGGAATAGAAATACCAATTTGAAACAATAAAATTATAATAATCATAATAAGTGTCTGCGGAACTTAGATTTGACAATTTACTGGAACTATTGGATGGCATAACAATAGAATTTGGTGACACCAAAAGTAATTAATCATTATTAATGTTACTATCGTTAATCAAATCAACGGAAGTCATAATAAAATGTTCACTATTTTATAAATTATTTATATTTTAAAATGTAATATTTTATTAAAAATCTCGATAATTCATTTTTCACCATTTATTTGAACTAACGAAATCTGGGTATAATAGATGTCATAGGCGTTGGGGATTAGCCATGGGTATCAGGGATTAACTAGTTTATATTTGGGTCACTCCAACAAAGGTACTGTTACTGTAACAGTAGAATTCCTATAAGATTATTCATAAATGAGGTTTTCAAGTATACTTACACATACGAATTCTTAAACCTTAATAGAAATTTAATTTAGTGTTAAAAACAAGTGTTACTTACCGCCCCTTTTCTTTGTATATACACGAATAAGAGCCAGATATTCCCATATTTTGTCGACCATATAATCTAAATTCAATTTCATATTACAACTGACAACAACACTGTGAGGTTGTCGTGCCAGTCGATCCACCTCTTCAATTGATATTTGATCAATTTTATTGTAAATATAAAGGCATGGCAAATAAACTCTATTCCGTAAAATCACGTCAATTAATTCATCGGCCGTACAATCTTCACGAAACAGAATTTCAGCGTTGAAAATCTCTATAAGTAACAAATATATCATTTATTTGGGAATTACTAATTAAATTAAAATTTTTTCAAACATCACAATTTAATAGCTCTGAAATTTATTTAAGAAAAATTAAAAAAGAACGGAAATAAAATAATAATTGAAAACTTACTGTATTCGTGTAAAACTAATTGCACTAATTTTTCATCACATTTTGTTAGATTGCATGTTGCGTTAAAAGATATGCCACCCGTTTTCTTTTCCTTTAATAAAATTAGTTTGTAATCTAGTTATTAGTAGAGACGAGAAATTCAGGACTAAAAACTGACTACCTTATATTCAGGAAGGAAAAAGGAAATTCTTATGAAATTCAGGAAAATTCAGGATAATTTGACAAAGAATGAAAAAAGTAATTTTGAACACAATTCTAACGTTGATTAAATGTAAAAATTTCAGGAGTTTTCAGGAGAAAAGTCTGTAAAATTCAGGATTTTCAGGAACATAAAATTGGTCTCAAAATGTCCATTTTTGTGTAATTCGTTCACATATTTTATTGTATTAATTGTAACTATGTTCTATAAAAAGGAGGATTTTCCTGAATTTCCCGTCTCTAGTTATTAGCTACGAATGAATATACATTACAATTACCGTACTTTTATTTTCATTAATTGAAATTTTTAATTTTATTAATTTAAATATTAATACCGGTATTAAGTAAACTAATATCGAAGTAGAATAAAGAAGAATTACAATACAGTATTATAGATAATAATTCTGAGAATTGCAAATCCGAACACCAAATACTTACGGTATACAGTATAAGCTTATTGTATATTTAATGCGAGCTAATTTAAATTAAAAACTAAAAATACTAGGATTTCGATAACTTGCATACATTCCACGTTAGCCCTAATATGGTTAAAAACTAATAACTATTATGGAAAGCGATAATTTGTATCTAATTTATTACTGGATGTTTTAAATATTATTAAAATAAATATTTACGAATTTTTTTTTGATATTATTCATAAAAAACAAACAAATTATTGAATTTATAATTAATGATTACAAACCTTAAAATAAATATTTGGTCGCTTTTTGTTGAGCCTAATACCGACTGACTCTAATTCTTTTTCTAATAAATTTCGTTGAACTTCGCTTTTAGTTGAATCTAACATAATAATGACGAGATCAGAAGTTCGTGCCACAGCTATAACCTGTCGTCCGCGTCCTTTTCCTAAACAACAATTATTCAAGATTTTTACAATTAAATCAAGAATACAATAATTTTTTCTGATGTTTTGATATAACTTAAGTAATCCCAAATTATATTTTAATGAGTTTCCCATTCATTTTCTACATTATCTTCAATTCCATCATTGTTTCCCAATTCCTCATCTCATTAATTAAGTCAACTTAAATTAATATATTACTAAATTAGAGCAAAAGTATAAGTAAAAGCTTATAAAACGCTGTAATGTGTACAACAATTTATAATCAGACAATAATTATAACGAATGACATGAATTGAAGGGTTCGTGCAATAATAGATACCATGAGCGGCTCCTTCGATGATTCCCGGTAAGTCAAGCAATTGAATATTCGCTCCTTTATGCTGTATAACTCCCGGAATACACGTTAATGTTGTGAACTCGTATGACGCAGATTCGCTATGAGTTTCCGTAACTGTATTCAGTAGCGTTGACTACAACACAATGAAAAATAACAATAATTGAATAATAAAGCATATGTTTGACATACTTTTCCAACCGACGGAAAGCCGATGAGCGCCACACGTGCGTCACCCGATTTCATAACATCGAAACCTTCTCCCTTATCCTTAGACTTTCCCGTTGGTTCTAATAATTGTGATCTATATTTGGCTAATTTAGCTTTAAGTAAACCCAAATGATATTCCGTTGCTGTCAAAAAGAATTGAAATGGATATGAATATACATGTGGATTGCAGTTCAGTTGCAAAACAATTCAAATCACAAATTAAATTTTCAATTTATTTATTTAAGTGATTATATTTGTTTGAAACCTTTATTTTTCTGCGTTCTTGAGATCTCCTTTTCGATTTCGCTAATCTTCTCGAGAATTCCCATTTTGAATTGAATTGAATTAAAATAAGGAAATGAGTACACGTGAAATAACTTAATCAAACAAACGGTAACGAAAAATATGATTACATCACATCGCAGTCAATAGAGGTCTACACAATATAACCATAATGTGATGCTAGTCATCTCTAAAGCTTGAGCTTTGTTTGATTTCACAATTTTAAGTAAAGTACTAGTTATTATTATAATACCTCATCAAAATGAATTCGAAAATAATAAGTTATACAATGGGCAACAGTTTTCCTTTAAGAAAGTTTGTTGCATTTTGAATTTCTAAACTTAACGTGATGTTACTTTTAGTGAATATACGGTAAATACTTTGAAATGTACAAACAAACCTGAGCTGATTCATAAGTAGTAACCATAGTTACCCCCAAGGTGGGGGTCTTGCCCGGGTCTGGACCCTCCCTAGAATTTTGGAAAAGTTAACCACCCCACCCAAAATTTGGAAAATTTTAGGCCGAAAAATAAAATAAAAATTTAAAAAGATTTAGTCAATCAAAAATTGTGCATCAAAACCGATGAGTTTTTGTGACCCCTATAAATTTTGGTCAACATTTACTAAAATTATCGTTTAAATTCGTTGAGTTTTTCGAGGGGGCGTGGTTTAGTCTTTTGTGAAGGAAAAAATTTGGAAAAAAATTGTGAAAAAAATTTTTGGTCCGAAGTCCAAAAAATTGTCGCTTAAATCCAATGAGTTTTGACCCCTTTTTAAAAATTGAGATTTTCTTGATCTGAACCCCCTCCTACCCCCCCCCCAAGAGGCTCAGACCTTGGATAACTATGGTAGTAACAAAAGTTTCCAAATCAGTATATTTTGCTTTTATTTCATACTTAACAACAAAACACTTCGAAAAGGTTAGAGCTCTGCAGTCATTTGCTAAAACTGAGATAACTTTATATTTTTCTTACTACCGGTACTTCTTATCGTTAACACTAATGAAAACAATGTAAGCTTAAATTATAATTTATTTAGAAAATTTTTTATATAATAAGGAATGCAAAAAAACTGAGCTAAAAATTGAATATCATGTTACAGAATGTCATTTAAATAAATTGTAAAGTATTATCTCGCTATACTTACACCGCAAGTATGGAGAAAATGGATGAATTTTTACTCCCAAAATCATTTTACTCGCGCGCGTCAGTAACGCATAAAATTTTAATTCCCAAAAATCTCTTACTCGCGTAATAAAATTTTTTGAAAGTTAATTAGCGTTTAATAAAATTTAATATCATTTAACTAAGGAAGCGATTATCCGATTTGCTTAAGAGTTTGATTTTTGTAATCTTCTCATCAAAATCATTTGATTAATATATCATCTATTGTTCCAACTGTTACCAGTCTTAGAACAGTTGGAACAATTGACGATATATACATCGATTGAAATATGTTAAACTCAGATCACAGATCACAGATAGCACATCACAAAAATTAAACTCATAAACAAACCATTATTTTAACTGTTGACGATAATGCGCGAGTAAGACGAGTTCAGAAAAATGATGAGTAGGTATGGCGAGATAATACGTTAATAAGAATTAGATAAATAAAGTATGAAAATATAACCAAATATTGCATGCAATATTAAAATCTAAAAAATTAATAAATAAACATTTGAAGAGAATTGAAACACAAAATAATATATGAAAGCACATAATATCTCAAAGCTCTTGTTTTGTCAGATCAATTGGATTGGAAGCGAAACTGTTCAAAATATTGAGCCTTCCCTTCAATTCATTCTTCTTAGCATCAGTTAGTTTCCCCGAAGCTATGGTTTTCACTCTTTCGAGTTCACTTTCAATAAATTTGTTTCCTCTTTCAACCACTTTCTGCATAACTTTCACGTAAATATTGGCCCACTTTTTGTGCTCATCATTAGTTAATGCATTATATTTTTGTTGAGCCTCTTCGACAACCAGTTGTTGCTCTTCTTTGTTATCAGTGCTCATAACACGTTCAGCCAATACATCGAAATCTTCTAAACACTTGTCTAATAGTAAGCGAAGACCAGAATGTTTGCGAATAAATGCGATGATTTGATCGGATTTTATTTCATCATTAAAATCAATTGGATTATCTAAATCTCCATTAAGAAACAGTTTCAATACAGGAAAATCATCCTTTTTTACGCCATATCTGTCAGCGATGTCTGCATTTTCTTTGTCGCCATACTCTTGAATACCGACTTCTGCGACAAGTAATTGCGGATTAATGGCGTTCGCAATCACTTTCCCGAACTCGTCGTGTTTCTCCCCATAAGGATATTGAATGTCGAATTTAATTAACGCTGCTTTGAATTTACTGATCACCTATAATGTCATACAATTACAATACAATCAATTGAATGATCACATTATATTGAGTTTTATTAGAATACCTTATCAAATGTGAACGAATCTAATGTAAGCGAACCACGGATTGCACCGATCGGTGACACGTGTTCGCCAATCACTATCAATATCACTATTAATGGCAAATATTGCTTCATTATGTAATGCGATCATACAGTTGATCCCAATTACAATACAAGATTATACGGTAATATAATATTCACATATACTATCAAATACTGCGTGAAGTGTGAGAAATCATCGTTTATTGCCTGTCATTAATGAATATTAAAGCGTTAGAGACCAGAGCTTCTAAAACTTAAGCTCACAAACAAAAACACTCTCGAAATTTAAAAATTTTAAGTGATAAGTTTAATTTAAATTAACAATAGTGTTAGTGCTCTATTTATAAATAATTGAGATTAAAAGTAATAAAGTGCACGAAAAATATTTTATTAGCAAAAGCTCTTTAAAAGGAAGTAAGTTTGAGAACACAGTATGTTTTATTTTACTAGAGAGACCGCAATCAGTCCGTTAATGATCACAATTATGGTCAAGAATTAACTATATTAATGATATTTCGATACTTGGAATCGGAATGGGAATCAAATCAAAAAGAAGAAAATGTAATAAAAGTATTGAAGTAGAATAGAATCGAAAAAATAATTTTATTCGAGAATGGAATCGAAATACTGTAGAATAATATTTCAATACTTGGAATCGTAATATGAATAGAATCGAAATAAAAATAATTTTTAAGAATAGTAACGGAATAGAATCGATTGATTAAACAATTATGAGAATAGAATCGGAATAGAATTGAAATTATTATATAACAAAAGGTATAGAATAGAATAGAATCGAAACGAATCGAAATTAAAAGTATCACAAGAACACTAGAATTAACACATTTGAATAATAAATTGAAAAACAGTTTGATTCGCAATAATAGCCATCATAATAATTGATTTAAATCTTGTATACTGTATATGCAACAAAAATGAATGTTTTAACATGAAAGAGCATCGCTCATAACCAATTGGCTCCATTTTAATTATCGTTTCTTGCATTAATATAAATTAAATATAAATATCAAAGTATTTTATTCTGTTATTTATTTGTTTCATTTAGAAGCAAAATCATTCTAAAAATTAATGCATATTTAGTGTTTTTGCTAACATCCAAATTTCTTAGATTGAAATCAAAATATATTCAATAAAAATTGAAATTATTTTTTAAAAAAAGTCAAAACAATTTTTAAATTGTGGAATGCGATTAAAATAAAATTTGTATGAAAATTTTAAAAAAATTAAAATTAACATTAAGCATAATTTAAATTTTGATTATCAAAATCAAAATACAATCAAAATAGAAATTATATTAAAATCAAATTCAAAATTGTAAATGTTAACGCGAAACACTGAATATCCACTTATGGGACAAATATACTAGATTTTAAGCTTATATTGTGCAAGAAACCGAACCCCTTTGTTAATATACAGTAAATAACATGAAATCCCTATATCAATAGTTTTTCCTTAGACTAAAGCGTGGCAATTTTCTGTGTCTTATTTTTGCAAGATTACTTATAAAAGGGATGACATTTTTCTTTTGATAACACTCACTCCCCAACTTATATGTAAATATGTGGGGAAAAAAACTTCACGTTATCAAAAAAACGGTCACAGATTTCAGATTAATATTATATGATAGACCTCGAAACTGGCCCCGGACTTGTCTCGAAAAGGATTGTCTTTAAATTATTTCAATTTAGAAACGGTATTCTTGTTTTATGATTTTAATTCTAGTTGAAACTAATCCTTATAATTTTAGCTAATAGATCTGAAATCATGATACAATTATGTATGCAAACCTATACACTTTTTTGGCAAATATACTTCACACAAAACAGAGATTATCTGAAAGTGAAACTTTTGAAGTGGAATCGTTTTTGGAATCTCATTTAGAAAATTTAAATAAAACAGAAGAAAAGTCAATAATTTTTAAACCATTTTCTGAATTTAATAAATCTGGTTATTTTCAATTAAAAAGATTATTGATTAACGAAATTACTTCCGTTTAAGAATGGTTTAATACCCTTAAAAGTTGTAAAAGTTACCAAGATTTTATTGAAAGTACTTTAAAAGTTATAACAATTTCGGTATCAAATGCATAAGTGGAGCGATTATTCTCAACTCAAGGAAGAATCCATTCAAAGGACAGAATAAGATTGTTAAATTCTAAAGTTAAAAAATTATTGGCCACACAAACCTATTACAATACTCTTAACAATTCTATCAACGATATTAGAGATGATTTTACATTAACTTTAAATTATAATAACTATTTAGATGTTGTAGCTTTAATTAATTTTGATTAAAATGTATTTTACAGAATTTTACAGATTTTAACGTCACTTTATGTAAAATTACGTAATTTTACACTAA
This sequence comes from Phthiracarus crinitus, assembly GCA_034698025.1. NCBI lineage: Eukaryota > Metazoa > Arthropoda > Arachnida > Sarcoptiformes > Phthiracaridae > Phthiracarus > Phthiracarus crinitus. The sequence continues at coordinate 12,847 of JAQGAW010000739.1, forward strand.
AAAAAGATTTTGACGTAAGATTCCCATCCTTAAGTTAAATTATGCATAATAACATCAAACGAATAATAGTACGTATTAATGTATATAAAACATCAAAATGTACAATATTTATAATTTAATTTAGAAAATAACTGTAATTCAGAGCGAAAAATAAGTTTAATCAACCGATCACATTCTGCTTTGTCGGGTCGAATCGAGCCGGGCTTTGAGTTTTTAAAAAATAATCATAATCGGGCCGGGTCTCAACCTATCATGCTCGGGCTGTTAGGCTCGGGCCTAATATTTTTTGTGATTTTGGAGTCTGTTATATACATAGTTTCCCAGACTCAAAACACTAGATCCATTAAATCTTAATTGTTAAGGGGGGTCAAAACTCATCGGATTTGAAGGACAATATTTTTCAAATTTTTTTCTCGACAAAAGCCTAAACAACGCCCTCTCGAAAAACTTTATCAATTTAAACGATAATTTTTTAAAATTTTTAACAAAATTTAAAGGAGTCCAAAATAACTCATCGGTTTTGATGCACAATTCTTTTACATTTGACCAAAATGTTTTCAAAATTTTCAATTTTTTCTCGTCTTAAAATTTTTCAAAATTTTGGGTGGGGGGTCAACTTTTCTAAAATTCTAGGGGGGTCAACCTTGTGCAAGCACCCCCTCTGGGTAACTATGGTTATATAACTTAAACTTATAAATAATTTTTATAAAGTAAATACATTAATGTTCCGTTTAGACTTTTAAGTTGTTAAAATTTTCAGGCCCGAGCCCGACAGAAGCCCGACAGTTTAAAGATAGGTGCGGCCGAAACCTGATTTTTTCAAAAATGCAAAAGCCCGGCCCGTTAAGGCCCGACCAAATAAAAAATAAATAATTAGATATAATATTGTTTTATTAATATTATCATAGTTTGATCTTAAAAACAATAATTTATACACTGTATTTGGTTTTAATATTGTTCTTTTATTGGTTAATGTCAAATTAGCTTAAGTATAGTTTCGTTCAGATGATAAATCTTTTCATCAAGAATAAAACTTGCATATGTTGTAGTAAAAAGTTAAAGCCCGACTCGGCCCAACATTTTTGTTTTTAAGCCCGAACCCGGCCCGCAAGATTATGTCGGGGGCCCGCGAGGGCCCGACAAATCGGGGGCCCGCTTAAAAGTCTAGTTCCGCTTTATGCCCGAAGCATGCAATTTGTGTGACCGAAACCCTAATTTTAAAAACATTATTTATTTCATATTGTTTTCATATATTTGAATTCATTATTACTGTCAATACATTTGTTTATAATCTGGTTTTTCATAAATATAGTTTACAAGAATTATAATAAAAACAAGCGTTTTAGTGATTAAATAGCGAATTATGCAATGAACTGTGATTTACAGTAAATGTATATAATAAATAAGTGTCAAGTCGTGAACAAAAAACTGATTCAAGTTTAAGTGATTGTAAGTGTAAGTCATGGTCGTGTTTATAGATATTCAAAATAATGTTCAATTTCACATATTTATCAATGCTGTTGTGATTTTATTAAATCAATAATAATAATACACTAAAACCGCTGAATTTCGATCAAATTGGAATATTTCTAAAAATACTTTTCTTGTAATCAAAAAATTGCAAATTAAAATATAAAGATAAATGTTTTTCTAAATTTGATGCTAATATTTATCGTTAGTTTATCGATTCGATTCGTCGTTAAACTTTGCTAAACCCAAACCGATACCCAAACCGATACCCAAACTCCAAAAAATAACGGTTTTGAAAGAAAATTAAATAATTAATAGAAAACCAGAAATAATCTTGTTTTAAAAGTACTGTATTTTACAAGATTTAGAGTGAAGTTTTGTTTAATAAAATAAAATAATATTTGTAAGATTAGTTTATTTTCCAAAAAAATCTCATTTAACGAAAGAATATGTTTTATCAGTTTTACATTGAATGCAATGCTATGTTCATATAATTTTTAATATTTGATTTATAGTTGGCGTTATACAGTGCTAAGTGTGTGAGGATTGAGCGAAATAAGAACCAATGAGGAGCTCGTGATCGATGGGAGTGTTTATTAAAGATGGAAGTTTACCAAACAGTGAGTGAATGGGACGGCAATTACAGCACTCAACTAAATAACTTGGAAACTCAAACACAACCGAATACGACGAATACCACTGCTAATGACGATCGCCAAACACTGCAAACTCACAACAAATCTAATGATACTGAAAATGGTCATTCATTTGATTGGAATCAGTCTGAAATGATAAGTAGTACTAAACAAAATGATGTAAGTTTACTATTATTATATGATATGATAGCATATATTGTTTATTTTTAATTAATATTAGTTATTAGTTAAGTATAACGTATGAGTAAATACAGTTACTGTACGCTTAACGTTATACACATTTGTAGACGTCTTATAGATAGACACTTCTCTATAGATATAATACCTTAATATACCGTACATTTAAATGTGTTTATCTCAATATTTATGATATAAACTAATACGTCATTACTTAAATGGTTTTACAATTATTTAACTAAACTCAATAATTCAATAACAAGTGTATGATGAGAAAAGTAAGTCCAGTCTAACAGTAATTCATTTTAGTTTTTAATCTATTGTTTCGACAAACATTTACTAAAAATGTTTGTCGAAATAAATAATTATATTTGATGATAGCATGTACGTATGTATAGATAGAAGATATACAGTACGGCATACTGTATGTAAATGATTGTGAAAGCATGTATTATTAAAAGCCTTGACTGTAAAAGCTATGTGTTATGTGGTTATGTGTTCGTATTGAAGGGGAGGTTCGCTAACGTTATAGCAATATGACTGCTTTTTAGTTTTTCGATGTACTATTACTTTAATTTATAGTCATCGAATAATATCTGAAATTGATTTCAACTTTTAGGCAAACATCGGATTATCTATTAATTGATAAAAATAGTCATAGTAGTAGTGGTACCGTATAATACTGTAGTTAATGAGAGTTGGGCTGTGTGTGTGTGTGTGTCGACTGTGATAAGTACTTGACTATTACTGTAATAGTACTGTTGAAGTATAGTCTAAACGTGTGAATATGGGGAAAGTTGAACACTCATTATTTATTTAGATTTCGCCATTTGTTTCCAAAACAATTAGTTTGTGCGCTTTCCTGATTGGAATAATTGCTCATATATTGCTATCTAATACTGAATAGGTTGACAATAGTCATTTGGCTGCCGACAAAGCAGTGTCGGACTTATCCGAAGAACAATTGCGTGATGTTTTAGAACAACTAACTGATCATAGTTTGCCCGATAGCGAGAAGTGTCCATTAGTGAGACGTCTTAACGCTGAGAATGCGTCAAAAGAAGAACCAGATTTGGTGATATCAGCGTTTTGTAAATCATCGACCATATCATGTCGAAATAGTGGCCGAAAGTCGCGTTATTTGCATCGAACCGGCAGTAAAGACGCAGAATTTGTTAGAGAGAAAACTAGTGGAAAGGATAAGAAAGTGAATTCTTCTCAATCACTCCAAGACTTGTTAAGTACAAACTCAGAATACGATTCATATTCGATGCGATCAATCGGTGCGACGCGAAACGGAAAAAGGCTTAACAAAGCCAGTCGTGCCAACTCATTCACTATGCCTTCTGGCTCTCAACACTTTTGTACGAATACTACCAATACAACTGCTACCGCAACCGCAACCACTACTCCAACCGCTTCTGCTAATAATAATATAATACTAAATAGTAATAATAATGAGATGACTGATCAAACAATTAATCGAAATTCGTCTAATAATAACGGAGTTCGTATACGTTCGCGTAATAGCAAAGCTCGTCCATCGTCTTACATATCCACCTCATCAGTTACCACTGCTGTGTGTGCTAATGACTCAAACAATTGTGATTTCGAATCGGAGGTGTTATTGAACGCATCTTTAACCGAATCACCGGTTTCTAGTCTTAATTATCAAGAGTGTTACGCCACTCAATCGATTCACGCTGAACACGAATCTGATAATAACCATAATATGGATTGTGATAACTCTTCCGATGTGTGCAATACAGCACCAGAACAGCATTATTCTATTGATAGTGAGTTTATCGAAATGAAAGATTTGCGAAAAAAAGCGAATATAATTGAATATTCGAGTGAAAAGCAAAATAATGATTGTTTTGAAAGTGATTCCTTTTCTTATAAAATGCATAACAATAACAAATCTTACAATAATGTCGACTCTTTTATTGATTTGGGACTCACTAATGCCACAAATTCGAAGAATACTATTAAAACAGGTATTGCCGAGCGAATCGTTAATCATAACAACACGGAATATGATGCAACCGATTGTAATAAGTCGTTGCAAACTTATTCAGGTTTGTTGCTATTAATTATACATATATTCTTTGAAACGCAATGGTTGTTTTTATTTTAATTCTATTGTTTTTTCAGGAATGGATGTGAATCGAAGTTATAACGAGACGACATCTTCAATTCCATATCCAGATTCTGGTAAGTTTGCCTGCAATTTATGACTACTTTGTAGTTTAGTTTTAGTGGTCCGATCGAGCTTTTATGGCCTTTAAAACACTTGTGCTTTCTTTTTTTAAATAAACAATAAAAGCTCGATTTTCTATTTTATTATATTTAAAACTTTGCGAATTAATTTTAAATTAAGTTAATTTAGTAATAATCAATATAAACAATAGTTAAGCATAAGATATAACTCGTAAGTTATTATCATTTAAAGCCAGTGACAGAAGTTGTTTGTTTAAAAATAATTCATAGTACATCTAATCCGTTAATCTGTATAGTATTCTACAATTTAATTGTTTGAGCATAAATTACTAATATTCGGTTATAAACAATTATATTTATTGAAGTTTTGATTTAATCTAACATATAATGCTCGAACGAGCTTTTAAAAGCTCGATTTGCTCGACCACTAGTTTAGTGTGCATTACGATAAATTTATGGCAACTATTGATAGGTCAAATTTTTTGGCTTTTAGATTTAGCCAATTTCCAGCAGATATCGCCAAATTCATACAAACAGCAGGATCTATCAGCGTATGTATTATTATTTGTTCACTTTTATTCATATTTATTTTGTATTTAAATATATAAATATACTGTATGTGCAGTTTGTTAAAATGCGAGAAAATGTGTACCGTTTTATCAGTTAATGATGTCATCAATATTTATCTTATTGGGTAGCATTTTGAGCAAATAAATTATTACTTGTGTAGAAATTTAGGTTTAAAACACATTTACTTGTTTATGAATAACTCGTGTTTTTCAATATTTTAATAAGTTATAGAAACCTCGAGTTTATTAGAATATTGTTTATTAAATTTGATTTTTGTAACATATTTACGTTATTTATATGTACATTTTACATGAATGTAAGAATTCTATATTTTCTATTAAGAAATTTTTTATTAAAATATTAATCCTTAAATTACGTAATGAGTAAATTAAAATTTTGAACCAAAATTTAATCTTCCGCTTCGGTTATATAAGTATCAAATTAAAACTAATTTACTTGAAGTTAATGCAGCCATTATAACGTTAATAACTGTTTTCAAGAATGTAGTCTAGTGTTTGCAATTGAAAAAGAGATAACGCTATTTATAGATGTATCGTTTAAAGCATTTGTTTAGCGATTTATCAAAAGTTTAAATCTAACAACAATTGTTGTAAATTCAATAAAATTTATTTCTTAAAGATTTGATATTTTATAATTTTAATTTACTCGAAGTTTCGGGAAAATATTATTTGCGTAAAACTAGTTAATAATAGCGTAATATGTAAACAAAATTCAGTGCGATTGACATTCACGACAAAAAATAGAAGATAATTTTGAATTATAAATAATGCAAAATAATGAAATTATCAGATAAGTAATTAAAATTGTTTAAAATTAAAACATTTCTATCGAATATTATATATTGATTATATAATATTTGACTTGTTTTTATTTTAATTTTTGTTTTTAGTACAAATTGCACATACAATAAATGATAATAAAAAATCTATGTTTTATAAACCTGTAAATCAAACTTTTAGTCCGACTAATGTTCGCGACAAAAAGAAGAAGAAGTTGGAGCCAACAAAAATACTTGCTGAGCATATCGAAGGACATATCGGATACAAAGACATTGAATATTTGACTTCATACGTAAATTCTTCTGGAAATGAGCAAATAAAGCAAACATCATCGCCAGATATTAATAAGAATAATAATTCATTGCTATTGAATTCAAATTCTAGCCTCAAAGACGCGAGTTCTGGTAAAAAGAAAGAGCGAGCGAATGTGATGAGCAGTTATACACTGACTAAACGAAAGAATGTCAACAATACTTCTCCGAATCGAAACGCGTGCGGCTCTGATTTAAATAAAAACGTTTCTAACATTCCGTTATCGACGTCTACATCATCGTGTAGTAGTGATGACTCAAATAACAATAAACTCTCGGAAATTGCTCAAAATACTGATTCAAACACAGATGAAAACACTAGTCTATTAAATTCTAGTTCACACGTTAAAGATTTTGCAAGTATTACTCGCGATAATTTAGATAATTTAGTTGAAAATACGCAATCATTTCATTTGTCAAATAATATGACAGCGTATTCAATGAGAAGTAACGTTAATGTCGATGAGCATCAATACGCGGCATCTGATGGCGAAATGCCTAACGATAGAGATATTGGGTTTGTTGTGCCCAAAAGTAAACACTTTAAAAGACGTAAAGCTCGTCGCGTCGATATTTATGGTAATCATTGTTCGCCAATAGCTTCGGTGCAATCTTCGACATCAACCACACCGCCATCGTCTACTTTTTCTGGTAATGGAATGTTTGCTCGCGGATATGAAAGTGAACGCGAATACAATTTCGAAAGCAAGTATAAGCAGGACGTAATGCGTCGAAAGTCGACGAGTTCTGTGTGTCAATCGGAGCAAACGTCATACAACTCTGATGGAGAGTTGTCATCGCACTCAATGCCTGCTCGAAACGACAACGCAAACTCCACTCGTAATACACCACATTCACGCACCAATCCGTCGTCAATCGATTCGACTCCAAAAGCTTCGTACGCAGACATCGCTAAATCATTTAACTTCGGAATCGGAATAAATTCATTTTTAAAATCTCATAACACTTTCAATACACCGCTATCGGTGAACACTTCGGGTCACTACGAAGAATTTCCTGAACTCGACACATCGTTAACACCAGTGGCTGATGTAATGCCTGCTTTTAATGCTTTTAATGAAATTAGTAACTCGAAAATAGTTGAAGCGCTTGTTTCTCCGCCTCCAGCTCTTATTCCTGAAATGCGAGAAACCGATATTATTAACTGTTGTAGTGCTCCGACTTCATCAACAAATACTCCAATTCCTCAAAATGAATACCTGTTAAGTGAATCGACAGAAAACAATAAAACAGAATCGCTTAAATCTGAAAAACTAAGTGCTGTTCCTCCAGTTATTATGTGCGACTATTTGGAATCTGTTCAGTTAAACGATATCGGTTCGGTTACGTTCGGCTTTTTTGAAGATTTAAGTATACCTCAGCAAACACCGGATGATTGCGTGAATAACGAACCAGAAATCGTGTTTAATGACAATATATATAATGATATGGTATTTTTGAAATTATTTTGTTTCGCTTTTTTATGTCCAAACGTTTTACTTTAAAATCTGTTTATAGGCTGCGAGTCATGTGAAACCTAGTCCTGAATCTGATGAAAGTGAACATCGAATAAGTAATCGTAAACTCAACGATATTAATACGTCATATATAGATGTTGATAAGAAGAGCTTTAATTATGAACATATTATTAGTTTTATTAAGAGAGGTATATACTGTACATATATATTTAACGTTAATATCACATATTCATTATTTTTATCCACAACTGAAACAAATATCAATTTAAACAATTATCTGACTTTCTCTAAGGGTTTTCCGTCTTATGGATTTCTCTGTCTGTAGTTTTTTATTTATATAAAATTTATTGAATTCTTGTATTAATAGAGGGATTCGGTAATATGGAAATACGATTTTAAAACTAGTGTCCTATAGTTTTATAACTATGAGTTGTTTTATAATCGGTTTATATTTACCCACTCGAAAGTCTGCTCTAAGAATGTTTCGTGAATTGTTTTCTCTTTATTATTATTAATTATTTATAACTAATAATAATTTAATTTCAGAATTACCTTAAAGTTTAATGATTATTTGTTTGTTAATAGCATGGGAAAACGCAAGAAACGATTACCAAAATAGTTATCAATCGACAAATGAAGTAAATTATCGAAGTTAAGTCAATAATTGAGTGCCACTGAAAATTTATATTAAACAAATAATGTATGAAAAAACAATTAAAAAAATAATTTCATTTCATATAAACTTAGCAAAGTTTTTTAAAATTCTCATCAATTTATATCATTTTCACATTTGTTTTGTTTAAAAGAAGATCTAAACTAAACTATTATTAGCGACACAAAAGTGCCCTTTAATTATCTATACTTAAATTGAGTGCATAACAAAATTAAGCATCGCTTTGTCTTGTTTGGGCAAAGTTTTCGTCTATTACTTTTCAGTTATCACTCTGTTATATATTTTTCAGCTCTACTACGAGAACTATTTTTTATTAATGATTGAGAGATATTGATATTAATTTTATTAGTATTGTGAGCCATGACTTAACAATGACTGCGTTCTTCCCAACAGTTTATAACTATATTTGTGATGAACATAGAGTCATGAAAGTGTTTTCGACTTCATTTATATTTGCCTTATGTTTTCAACAGTGACTTTAATTACAATATAAGCTGATTATTAAAATTTGTTAACTTTTCGAAATCCGATACTGAAAAACATGAGGCAATGCTGCAAATTCAACGAAAATTTTATGTGTTATTGATTTTAATATTAAGAACAAACAAAATCTACAAAAAAATATTGAAATGTTTGACGAAGAAAATAATTTACACATTGAACTTGAAATATACGGTAGAACTGCTGAGACGTCAAACATCGACGAATTGAAGATTCATTCCTTTGAATATATTATGCAAATCTCAGCGAACGAATAACAATTTAATAAATGACCAAATTTTATGCGAAAGAAGTGTATTTGAGATAATTAATTATAATAATTGATTTTAGTAAAGCGTATACAATTGCCAATAATTAGTGGTCTCATAAAATTTGTTACAAGATATTAACGTTCTTTTATTAATAGTAATGTTGTTATAATATTAAATATATTGGAAATGTTTGTGTTGTTGTTTGGTCTGCTATTCGTTGGCAATTGTATTGAAAAGTTTTTATGTATGAAAGAAGATAATGTACGAGCAAATTAAATAAAAAGATCTATTATGAAATTTAACACTTTTTAATGATATTTGAATATATTTCTACTGCAAAATTGGAACTAACTATGGGTAGAGTATTCGTGAATAGTTAATAATGGATATGTGCGACCAATTAAATATTTACTAATGATGTTTAATTTATTTTATTGTTGATTTTTCTGCATTTAATAGTAATTTAAACAAGAAATGTAAATTTTCGTGTAGTGTTAGATGCTTTCATTTTACAAATCTTCAAAAGTCAAACTGACTTAATGAACAATAGAGATCCAAATTGCAACGCCAACTCTTTTGGAATGGGATTGGAGTTGAGTCAGTTTTATATTTTTTGTTGGAGTTGTTGTGGAGTTGATGTGATTACTTGATGATGTTGGTTGGAGTTCGAGCAAATATTTTTGTCAATTTGGATTTCTAATGTACAATGACTTAATCAATTGTACATTAGAGATCCAAATTGACAAAAATAAATTATTCCTCTCTCGTTGACGATGTGTTTAAGACCAATTTTGAAACCACTTTTATTTTGTAGAGCACTTCTTTCCACTCTTTAAATGTCTATTTTATTTTATTAATTTTATTCATCGTTTAATGTCCTCTACAAAATAAAAGTGGTTTCAAAAAATTCGGCTCAATTCACTTGAAAGAAATTCTTGAGTTGTTAAATGCTAACATTTATATCCTTTGTATTGTCTCCTTATTTAATTGCTTGCATAGTTTGACATCTGTATAGCTTGTGTTAATAATAAATTTAGGCTCCGCTTCTAGAGCTCCAAAACGGCTCATATTTAAATTGGCGGGGATTTTTGAAAATGAAAGCCTATAATTTAACGATTAAATATGGTCTCTTAGAGACTGGGAAAATTCGAGAAAAGGGTGAAAAACGTGTCTAAAGTTGATAAAAAGATTATTTACTATAGTTTGCGGTAGTGGTGACAGTTATTAAATAACTACCGGTTCATTTTAATTAACTTTAATTTAATTGAAAATTGAGTTTAAAATACAAATTAAATCTTTTTATGATAAATTTGGCAATTATTTATTGAAGTTTATTTTATCGCAATAATCAATAATTTTGTGGGAAAATAACAATAAAATATTCAAATTTCCAAAGTGAGGTCTGTTAGGGTCGAGTGAGGACGAGTGGTCTCAAATTAGCTCGACTGAGGTCTAGTAGTCGCGTGAGATAGAGTTAGGTCGAGCATTAACTCACAATTCTATAGAGCATTTTAATAGAATAAGCGAATTTATAAAATCTTACAAAACTGAACTTTTCTGTATACTAACCAAATGAAAGTTTTTATGAAATTATAACGGGAATAATGACAAGAATGTAAATGGAATGCGTTAGTAAACTATAAAATATGAAAATTTTTGTTAATCGTTTCATATATTATACAGAAATTATCGCTAATGTGTTTACTCTTCTTGAAAATAGTTGAAATTTCATAATAATTATAACCCCATTCAAAACTTCAATATAAAATCTAATAGTTTATCATTAATGAAGTTTTATTACTATTAGATAAGTTTGTTTTCACTAAATTTATATGGATTTTTAAATGAAATCAATACGTTTAATGAAATTAGTAATCATTATTGAATTATCAATAGATAGTCAATGATAGCGTAATTTAACATAATATTATAAAGTTTGTGTCGTAATAATAGCTAACATAAAAATTAATTTAAACACTTAAATAATATTCCATTGAACTGTCGGCTAATTGTTTTAGCAATAATTTTATTTTAATTTTACTCGACAGTATAACATTTAAACTTTTTATTTTTAAAAGCGCAACGTTTCAATTAGACACTTCTAATCATCATCAGGAGACTTATGCTCATTAAACTCAATTTAAATTTTTAAATTTTTTTATAAATTTAATTAAGAATGAGAACACTTAGAAACAACTAAACTGCACTAAAACTCGAAAATAAATGCTAAAAAGTACAATATCTTTGTGTTACTAACGTTCTGTGTTTATTAATTTAGTGTAAACTATGCAATTTTAAATTTCAGTTTAACTATAGAATGTTTAACGTATCTTATTTAATAGTAGTTCACTCCAAAAATCAGCAGATGATGATTAGAAGTGTCAGTCGAAACGTTAAGCATTTCAAATAAAAAGTTTAAATGTTATACTGTCTGTCGAGTAAACTTAATATAAAATTTTAACAAATATATTTAATTCGGTCATTAAGATAAATGAGCCGAAACTGCTAATTAAAATATTTTAAATAGATAAACTATTTTAATATAAAATTATTGCAAAAACAATTAAAACTGTAAAAACGTATTACAATAATATTTAAGTATTGTAGCAGAGAATGAGTTTCACTTTTTTATTCACTTTAATAATTTCAACAATATTTTTCGAAATATTATCAAAAAAACGTTTTATTGAATAAATTGATTGGCATAACCGGTAAATCATGGAATCATCTGAAAGTTCCATAAATGGCAATAATAATCCTAACGATGGCAATGGAAATAATGGCAATGAAATAAATCATACAACGATTTGTCGAATATGTTTGAACGAAATAACAGGCAAATCAATGACCGATACATGTCATCACGAGTTTTGCTATACATGTCTACGATTATGGTCTCGCGATCACAATGTTTGCCCATTT
>JAQGAW010000740.1:0-24868 GCA_034698025.1 Phthiracarus crinitus
AACCCGACCCGACCCGACGATTTTTTCGGATATCCGACCCGAACCCGACATTTCGGATATCCGTTTACAAGTCTACTCTACTTCAAAGTGGTTGTATTTAAGACCAGGCGTCAGTTCGTCTTTGTCGTCTATTTGATGTCTATTCATTGAATTTTTTTAAAGTATCAAACACTTTAATCGATAATAATACTCGACAAACTATTTTTAAGTTAATCAATTCGTTAAAATGTATGCGCTTTAATATCGACCACATTGTTTTAACTCATGTACAGCAAAGAATCGTGACGTCTGGTCTTAACTGCAACTTCTATTTAGTGATGTAATAATATAACGCTTTAATATAATGTTTGTGGATCAAGAAAAAATAATTTCTAGCTTAATAAATCATTTACTTTTATCTATTTTATTTTCAAAATTCTATTCAAGTTAATTTACAATATTCAATCAAATTACGTACAACGAACAAAGTCTATTAAAAAATAAATTTAAATCACAAAAATCAATTTTGAATAGTTTCAACTGACGCTCAATTAATGCATCGATTATGAATCTAATGAAACCCTAGACATCTCCCATCAGGACCCACACCATCTCCTGGCTGACAGTTAGGGATATACCCAAAAATAGAAAAACCGCCGCCACCATTGTGTATAAAAATCGCTTCATAAGTGAAACCCGATGGTCTAGCGGTATTCAAATTAGCATATGTCATCGCAACATTCCATTGAATATTTCCTCTGCCTTGTTGTAAATAGTCCCTCATTTCAAGCTCAGTGTTATACCAATCATTTATCAACCATCTGGTTCGGTAATCTCTATTCACACTATTATGTTGTGTCACCATATTATACCATTGCGGAGGACCGCTGAACATGTTGGCAAAAATATGTCCCCTCTCATCACCATAAGTCCCATTCATATTAGCTCGCATATATGTAGTGCTCGTTTCATTGTATATCGAATTATTAAAATTTACCCTATTTTCTACACCAAGCCTCAAGTGTGCCGGTGTAATCAAACCGGAAACAAACTCGGGCCTATTGTGTCCCCACGAAAGATGACGATAAAACACTCGCGCTATTGGATTACGCGCATCATTTATGATCATTTCAACCAATCCATTACGATTGGCCAATAATTCAAAAATTCGCGAAATCATTTGCTCGCAAAGCGTAATAATTCCCCGACTAAGAAGAAGAGCAGTGATGTCCATTGTCCGACAATTATTACCCGTTTGTCTCTTTGTTATACTATGTTCGTCGTGTTCCTCAACATACAGGACATATGAATCAAATCCATATCTAGAATCTCTAGATGATGTGAATCCAAATGTCAAATTACCATCCTTTAAATAATTGATTGATAATTTTATTTCCGCAAAGCTAATCGAACCCACTTTGGGAAAAGTATCGCTTCCCGCAGTCCGATCCACACCCATATCAATGCTCCATATCATCACACCTTTAAAGCAGTTGACGGATGCGTATTCCCTTTTATAAGCCAGCGTTTCGTAGTCATCGAAAGCAATCCATTGATTATCCCACGTTGCAATTTTGGACATGGATTTCGTGTCCAGAGTTGGCGTTACGTGTTTATCAGCAAGAATTTGATTGATTTCAAACCACGCAAGAATACCAGAAGCATTAGTGCATTGGCCCTTAACAGACCCTTCCTTAAAACGACATCCAACTTCTTTGCACTGGACATTCTCGAGGGTGAATCCGCGTCCATAATATCCCAAACCTAAAACTATTTTCTCGCTTTCAACGCCATCGCGAAGAAATAAGTTAATCGCTTCCTTAATTTCGGTTATATTCGTATGCGATTTCAGTATTGGACCCAAAGACTCGATTTCCTTATCCCAAACTCCATGGATGTCATATGTCATGACATTAATCCAATCGAGATGTTTAGACATTTCTCCGATTTTGAAATGTCTTAAATACCAATAACTTGCCGGAGCGGCGATTGTTATTAAATGACTGCCCAATGAAGCTCTCATTTCTTTCACTAGCTTTACGAAGTTATCGGTATCGGATGGCGAACCTCCGCGATCATCAGCGCCAGGATATTCGTAATCGATGTCAATCCCATTTAACTGATATTTGTCTAAATACGAAGCAACAGATGATATGAATTTATTACGGTTAGCTTCTGATGAGATAATGTCATGAAATTCGTGTCGAGTCGGTCCCGGGTCGTTGAAAACCCAACCGCCGACAGAGATAAGTAATTTTAAGTCTGGGTTTATATCCCTGAGCGCTACGAATTCGTTAAGTCTTCTTTCTTCGTCACCGGACGGATCAACCAAAACGCCTTTTGATATATTGCCAAACGCGTAATTAAGATGTGTGTAGTTTCGCGGATCGATGTTAGACACGTCAAATTTATTGCATATACGATTTGCAGACCACGAAGCGTAGTACCCTATGTTCAGCAAATTTCTTCCCGACGCACACTTTTTCGCTGCCGGCTGTTTGCAATTACTTTGACATTCAGTCGAGCAAAAATCAGTGGTCGTTCCGCAAAATCCGAATTTACTGCAGCATACCTTTAATGGACACTGAGAGGTATCGGAATAATTACCGCATTCTGGCTTTGCTCCGCACTCGTTAAGGCATCCCGTTCCACAAAAGTCTGGCCCATATCCACAATTACCGTATTTACTGCAACATGCCTTTGTTGTACATTTTGTGGTCGCTGTACATGTTTGTGCGCTTATATTTTCAATTAACAAAATTAAAGCGTATGTCAGTATTATGAGTTGCATTTTTAAGTTATATGTCTATATTAGTATTACAAATTGGAAATAATAAAACATATATCAATTTTTAAATAAAATGCTAAGTTTTATCATTGGTTAAATATCATATTTTAATGCAATATTATGACTTGTCAACTAACTATAAACACTCGAAATTGTTTTTCATTCTCACTGTTATTATCATCCTTTTCTCGGATTCTTTTGTTACTAAACATTAAGAGACTAACAGATAAAAAGAGAACTATTTGGTTATGCGACAGACGTTGAAGGTTACTGAAGACATATAATATTCATATAAAATCAAGTTTAGTGTACATCAATCTGTCAAGTGGTCGTCCATAATATTATTAATGTGAAAAACGATTCTTTGAATTCAAGCTTCGTTACTCAAGCATTTAATGATTATTGCTAATTGATAGCAACAATTGCGTCGTACTGTACATCAATAAAAAGCTAACAAATTTTAAACATTTAAACAAACATTGAAAAATGAATCAATTTCTTTTAATCGCCATCTTAGCTATATTTAGTGCGCAAAATTGTAGCACATATTGCGTTAATAATGAAAGTTGTCGCACGATTCTCGCTGAGACATACAAAAGATATGATGGACTTTTCAGCAACGAATTTACGGAAAAAATCGCATCAGGAAAACATAAATGTTGCGATTATTCAAAAGGAGACACCGGATGCAAGAATGATGAATCGACAGACGATGAAACGCTGCTATGGGTGAACTGCCTTTCGACGGAGAGAAAAGGTGGCCAAACAATTGTTGCATACGGTAAAAGTAATATAACGATTGTCGGCAGTGGAATCATTATAGTAAGCGATCCGACGTCCACGAAATCGTATGGCGTTTATGCCTGCAATGGACTGAAAGAAAGTAATGTCTGCCGCATCAGATAAAGAATTTATCTTATAATTATAGTTATTTGTTTGATTGTCCTCAAATTTCAAAATTTTTAACCAATTTGTAATGTCGTATTTTTAACTTAATAACAATCATTTTTGATTCTATTGTTCGGTTCGCCAAAAGAAATGTGTTGATGACATGTTTTGAAACATCTGTAATAATTGAAATGTTTTAATAAAATAAAAATTTAGAAATTCACTGACTATTCATAAATAGAGCGTCAAAATCATAGCATTTGCTACTTTTTTATTTCATGAGTTAGAAACATTTAAATTTATTTGTGTATGAATTACATAAAATTGAGCCGTTTTAGCTTCATTTATAAATGCTATTTTTGCTATTTTTGATAATAAGTGCTACTTATAAATGCTATTTTTGCAGTTTAATGCAATTTTTGCTGAAAAAGATTAAATTGTCGATTAAATCTGATGAGTTTTTATTACCCCACTCCAAAAAAATTTTTCAATAACATCGAAAAAAGAAATTTTAAAAATTTCTTAATAAAAAGAAGATCCAGAAAAATGTTTATACTAAGAAAAAATTATTATTGTAGAAAATTTATGTAATTTTTAAAAATTATAAATGCTATTTTAGTCATTTATTAAAGCTATTTATAGCGCTATTTTCATATGTTATAAATGCTATTATGACTTCTGATCACATAAAAAATAATCACATTAGCAATAAGTAATAAGAGCGCAGTCTCGTTATTTTATAAACAACATCTCTTCTCAATAATTACGTGATACTGTTGTTTATTAATTTAGAATAAAATAAAAGATAGTAGTATTATACTATTTCGCCAGTTTGTCCGGAATATTTAAAAATGCTTAAAATGCAATAAAACTGGTTAAACATAATCAAAAAAATTTATTTTGACTAAATATATTTTACACTTTGTATTTTTAAAGAAATTACGTCAAAAATTCAATTTTCTAATCAGTTTAATAAAACTTTGGTTTATCATAATTTACGTTAAAAATGCATAATATTAAGTTTATAAATACTTATAAATGATTTGAAATTTATGAATTAAGTCACAAAAAAAGTTTTATTAAACAACATGTTTAATTAAATTTTTGACGTAATTTCTGTCAAAAATATAAAATGTACAATATATTTGTTCAAAATAATTTTTTATTAATATGTTTAACAAGTTATTTTGCATTTTAAACATTTTTAAATATTCAGTCCAAACTGGCGAAATCGTATACTACTACTATCTATTATTTTATACTAAATTAATAAACAACAGTAAACGTAATTATTGAGAAGAGTTATAGTTTATAAAATATCGAGACTGCGCTCTTATTACTTATTACTAATGTGATTATTTTTAATGTGATCTGCTCCTATATTTTGACACTCTATTAATAATTCAATTATACTGTTTCCTAAAATTCAATTTAATCATATTTCAAAACTTTGATGCATAAATTTAATTAAACATTACAGTCCGGGTTACGTTGAAACAAATATTCTCTAAGCAGCATCTGAAGACATTAAACATTTTATTGAGCAAAGATTTGGAATTCTTCAAGCATTACATAACATATTAGAACAAAAAAATCATAAACTCCATTGAAAAGAACTGCAGTTTCTATAGATATTGCTAAAGTGGTTGTATTGTTAGCGTCGACTGACGCTCAATATTAGACTAGTAAACGGGCCTCCGATTTGTCGGGCCCCCGCGGGCCCCCGACACAAATCCTCGGGCCGGGCCGGGTTCGGGCTTAATAATAAAAAATTCGGGCCGGGCCGGGCTTTGAAGTTTCTCTGATTTTTATAGATTATTCTTATTTTATAAATTTCAGAAATTAAATAGTAATATTTTCGTTTAATAATTGTTAAAATAACATAAATAAATAACAAAAACTCAATAAAAACCTGTAAAAGTTGATAATTTATGGTTTTTGAGGTCATATTTTGACGAATTTTTAATAAAATATTTTTGTACGTGATTGATTGAATCGGGCCCAATCGGGCCGGGCTTTAGGCTTTTTGAAATAATCGGGCTCGGGCCGGGCCTAACTTTAAGCTGTCGGGCTTTTGTCGGGCTCGGGCCTGAAAATTTTAACGATTTACTACTCTAGTGTATATAATAAAATTTAAATAAAACTTATTGATAATGTGTTGCATTTAGAAAACGTTAACCATAGGAGTTTATTACGACGCACTTTGTCCCGATAGCCGAGACTTTTTCATACTCCAATTGGCAAACACTTACATATACGATAGAGTGATCAATAAAGTTAACTTAGAACTGATACCGTTTGGATTGGCAACACTGAACCACACAACAAATGAATATAACTGCCTATTTGACGATAACTGGGAGAGCGCTGGCGTTCATTGCAGAGCGAATGCTCTTCACGTGAGCTGTTTATTGATTTTATTTAAAAATGTTACACTACTTTACAACTACTTTTTCTCGTAATAATCAGCTTTGCATCGTTAATATGTATTTCAATGGCCAAAGCGATAAGAGTAAACTAAAAGCGATGCAATTAATTAACTGTACGTTCACACCAACTTATTGGCGCTCAAATTATAGCAATGCATTGGATGAGTGTCATCAACAACTATATAAAACTAATGCTCAACCGATATTCGACTGCTATAATACAAGAAAGAGGCAATTATCGGACGCCGCGGCGCGCGTCATAGCACTTCTAAATCAAACACTCGATTACGTGCCATGGATTACGTTCAAGTATTTAAAGGTCGAAAGACATAAGAATTTCGAAACACATTTTAACGACAGCGTGAACAGCGTATTGCCGGGCACTGTTAACGAACTGTCCTGCGAATCCAGCGCTAATTCACTCGCATCTTATCTTTTTGTTAGCGTTTTCGCAACTTTTATAACTTTTTTAAAAAATATTTTTGTAAATAATTAAGACTAGTTATGAATCATCAGGAATAGGATAATTCTAGTAAAAAATTTAAAATCGGGTGCTTTATGTTTAAAAATCGTGTATGAATTCGGATCATTAATTTAAATAATTATCACCAAATAATTTGAATTGTTTCTTATTTTTTCATTATATTTGAGAATTATTTTCAGATATACAGTTTAAATAGTTTTTACGAAGTATACTTGAGTTTTTTACTTAATTTCGGGTGATATCGGGCAATGAAATCAAAATCGTGTAAAAAGGGGAAAATTCGGGCAAATCTGAATTATTCCATTTAGAGTTTTTTACTATATATTTTTATAGACATGGTTTTATCGAAAAAAAGTAACAAAAATATTGAAAACGGTTCCATTCGGGTAATGTAGACTAATTAGTGTAAAATCGGGCAAATTAGGGCAAACCCGAATTATCCAATTCCTGATTATGAATAAAGCGTCGATTTTAAAAATAATTTTTGTTGCAAACTTTCGTTCTGAATAAATGTTGTTTAATAAATATTTATAAATGCTAAATTTACTTCAAAAGTATATTATAAAAATCATTGCGCAAAACTCTAGTGTAAAAATCATTCACAAATAGAATGCAATTTAGGCCAAAAAATCTAATATACAAAATGTATCCGAAGGGTCAAATAAAATTTAAAGGGATCAGAGACAGACGGACATAGTTTTATGCCATAGCGTCCGCTTACTAAGCTTGCGCTCTGCCAGCGATCACTGAACGGCTTGGACAGACTATTCCTCATTTCCCTCATAGCAAAGTGTCTACATTTGTCTTATATATAGTCGCATACGTATCACTTATGCAATTACAGTTCATAAAAGCATATTATCTCAACACATAGTATTGATTTAATAGATTTTTCAAATTTAGTAAACTAATAAGACTTATTTGAATTTTCTTTAAATGATTTTGTATACCAATAATTACTAATATATAGATTAATTGATTAAATATAAAAATATATTAGAAAATAAATGTTTTGCATAATTAGATAACTAAATAATGAAATTATAATCAGAGCCTAATTATTTATGTAAAAAATATCATTTATGTTTCGCTTAAAGTATCTAAATTTTCATAAAGTGATCGAATTAGACAAAGATTTATTTTTCTTAAAGCTATATGGTATTGCATAGTCAGTCAAAACTTTTGTCTTAATCTGCAAACTTATAAACGGACAATAAGTTTCTAAAAGCCATTATTCTCAAGTTAGAATATCATTAATTAAAATAAAAGGCACTTCTCTTAAAAGAATTTATTTACATATTTAATAAGTTTGCACATATTATTTTATGTATTCAAATTTTTAAGAAATAGTAAATAGTTTTTCAAAATTTTATGGAATAGTTTAAGAAAATTAAAATAATTATCGTTTTAAATCAAATGAATTTTTGCGATACCCTTATATTTTACTTCTTTGTCTATCAAATTCAATGAAGTTTTCTATGGGTGGTATTCCATTAAATTATCGAATAAAAAATTTCTTAAAAAATTTTTCGATCTGTTGTTCTAAATATAAAATACGTTTCGGACACTTTCAAAATTTTTCAATAAAAAAGCCTAAAATTTTGAAGATTGAGTATAAATATTTGAATAAATATTTTTCTATATTTAAAACATTTTACTTTAAGTTCTGCTTATAAATAATAATAATTAGGGACTCTATTTTTATGTATTTGCATGTCGAAAACTAGAGATATTTTTATAGTTTAAATTAATTATATATTCATTTTACATCAAATCAATTAGTTTAAAATATACTTAATAGCGCATATAATGCATACTTCACCCCTAATATGCATATTTTCAGATTATGACGCCTATTCAAGTTTTTTCAAAAGAATCGTCTTACAAAATCTTTGATTAAGAACTAAATCCAGAAAATTGACCATCAAAACAGATGCGATTTTGTTACCCCATAAAATTTTGACAAAAATTTCAAAAAATTATCTTTAAAATTCATCAAGTTTTTTAGGGGCGTGGTTTGGGCATTTGACGAGAAAAAAATTTTGGTCCGAAAGCCAAAAATATTGTAGTTCAAATCTAATTTTTAAAATTTTATGGATCTGACGCCCCATATAGGTTTTGAGTCTGTGTAACAATGCTTATAGACCATCAAAATCTAGAAAAATTCATGCATATTTAAGCCCATATTTTGTATCATTTAAGCGTATTTTTAAGTCGCATAAAATAAAATTTTAATCGCATAAAAATAGAGCCCCTAATAATAATAATCAATTAAAATAGCAAATAAGAGTAAAATAAGTAAGTAAGTAAGCATTAATTAAATAATATTAAAATACAAATAAGTATTAATTAAAATAATACAAATTAAATTATAATTAAAATAGAAATTTATAATGTGAAAAATAATTATATTTAAATCTTTTATTAACTTTAAAATTAAATTTATTTTCTAATTGTCCAATTTCTTAAAAAATTCAGGAAAAAACTAAAGGGTGTCCAACTTTTAAACTCTTTAACTCTTAACTTTAACTCTGCCCTTATTTCTTAATTTTAACTTTAACTTTGACAGGTTAACCGGTCAAGTCAAAAGTTAACGGCTAAAATGTGCATCTCTAATATAGTCCCTATAATTAATCGAACAAAATAAATCTAGACAATTAATAAAACATATAATATAATCAAATTAAATAAAATTAATGATTAGGTAGAAATAACTATTGAAGGACAAGTTAAAAAATCATAATATAACTGTAATCTTATTTCGATTCAGTTATGGAACTCCAACGGATTCTATAATGAGAAAAGTCAAATCCCAAACGTAAAACTATTATGTAATACAGTAAGAGATAAACAATATTACGTAGATATTGCGTATTTTCAGGATAAACTCAATAAAATAAACAATAAATGTTATAAATACAGTTTAATCACACACATTCATAATTTACCAATTTTGTAACAAAACTCATATTGCAGTAATACTAACCGTAAAGATTAAAATCTTGAGTTATCAAAATAAAAACTATTTTTAAAGGCATTCAGTTAAATCTAAATCATAGGATTTTGAGAAGTAATCTTCAGAATTTACCCACAGTGTCATGAATCGTATGGTTTTGTTACTATCGATAAAACTGTTTCACAGTAAAACTCAATTCTGTTTAAAATATTAATATATCCTATCCTTAAACGCTTTCTAAATGTTCATTATTCAAATTTGGAAACAAACTCTAAGCCGGTTTAAACGCAATTATCATTTTAGAAAATTCTACGCTTTTTAATATAATAAATAATTGTGAGCAGAATAATAACTAATTCGATATCAACTCAAGATAACACAAGATTATTTAGCTTATAGAGATTATCGACTCTTTCTTAAGTGTAGTTCTTTATTATTATTGAGCTTTGGAATACTTAATATCAAATAGATCGGGATGTGCTTAACTTTTGGCATTTTACATATTCAATGCCAAATTCTAGATTCATTGTCTTAATTGCATTGATTTATATTATTGATTATTCAGCAAATAATTCGATAGACAATTTGATATGATATATTAAATAAATTATTGCTTATTTTATAAATTACTTTTTAAATAGTAGTTAAATTATGAAATAAAACTGAATAATAATCGACAATTAATTTACAAAAATGAGCGAATACTGTACTTAATGATATCTTGTTATTGTAAACTGTTTTTAATTGTGTTCGTAATTATTAACAATAGATAAACATAATCATTTTCTTATAAAATCTGCAAAATCCCACACATAGAACATCCTGTATTCCCAAATATAAATACAAATCAAAGCATATTTTTTCGTTTTAATCGTTTTCTGTGTTTCTTAATAAATCACATCAATAATGCTAGCAATTGGTTTGATTTGCTTGATTAGCGTGAGCTACGTTAACAGTGCGACGTGGCCTACAGCTGCGAGTACGCAAACAGTGACCGCCACTATATCAGTGAGCGGCGCTTATGACGGCAAAAACGCGCGATACTCTGCATCGTCAGCGCTCGGCGATGGCGGTCAGGGTGAGAGTCAGAAACCAATCTTCAATGTAGCAGATGGTGGTTCAGTGAAAAACGTTATTATCGGCGCCGATGGCGCAGACGGTATCCACTGTCTCGGAACTTGTACTCTAGAGAACGTTTGGTGGGAAGATGTGGGCGAAGACGCCGCCACTTTTAAGGGAACCTCAGCATCGCAGACAATGACCATCAGTGGTGGCGGCGCCAGGAAAGCGTCCGACAAAGTGTTCCAACACAACGGTCCGGGAACGTTCCATATCAAGAATTTCGACGTCGAAGACTTTGGTAAACTGTACCGATCGTGCGGTAACTGCAAAACACAATACGCGCGACACGTAATCGTGGAGAACGTTGAGGTTCACGGACCGGGAAAAGACATCGTTGGCATTAACCCCAACTTAGGCGACACCGCGAAAATCAGTGGACTTAAAATTTATAACGACGCGAGTAAGAAGATTGTCATTTGCCAGAAGTTCACTGGCGTTACCAGTGGTGAACCGAAAGCGACAACTGCTGACAATGACGGAAAAGAGTGCAGTTGGTCTGGCGTTACATACGCTTAGATTGGTTTTTAGATATTTGTTCTATCAATCAATTAAATTACTAAAATCCATTTGTATTGTTATATAGAATAAAATATTTAGCATTTTAACACTTATTTTACTGTTTATTTGTAAATGTAATCATTTTAGTCTCTCTCTATCATAATTTTAATAAAATAGTTTTAATATTTTTTTCAAAGAGTTTAAATACAAGTCAGCGATTCTGAATTTTCAGATCTTATGGAAAATACATAACTGTATAATATATAACTGTAGAAACTTAAGAACGAATAATCAATCAGTGGTCGATTTTATTTTCCATGTTTAATGAGGATAATAATTGACAAAATTTATATATAAGATGCTTATTTGAAATATTTGAAATGCATCCCAGATTTAAGCTTAATCTAAACCAATTAAAGCTCGACATCAAAATAAAATAGATTATTATTATTACCATTAGAAATAACATAATATTTCTTTCAAAATTTGAAATTCAAATATCCAAATTTCAAACAAAGTTTTGACGTATATTTCTTTTCAATCCCTGTGTGAGAAAAACACGAAATACATTTTTTAACGATTCTTTTATTCAAGTTATGTAATTTATATCATAGTTACCCAGAGGAGAGTGCTTGTTCAGGGTTGATAGCCCCTAGAATTTTGGAAAAATTTTAGGAGGAGAAAAATTTGAAAACTTTGAAAATTTTTTGTCAAATGAAAAAAAATTGTGCATGAAAACAGAAGAGTTTTTGTGACCCCTTTATATTTTGGCTAAAATTATCTTTTAAATTCGGTGAGTTTTGGAAGGGAGCGTGATTTAGTCTTTTGTCGAGAAAATAATTATAAAATTTTTTATTTGGAAAAAAATTTTGGTCCTTAGGCCAAAAAAATTGTCGTTCAATACCGATGAGATTTGACCCCTCCCTTAAAAATTGAGATTTTTTGGATCTGACCCCCACTAGAGCTTTCGAGTGTGGGTGATTTTGAATTTATATGTAAAATTATATGATACGTTTCTACATCTTTGAGATGAAATTAAATTTGGAAATAATTTTCAAATTATAGCGATAGATAGCGCGTGTGCGTACTCTTTTAGAGTTTCGGTACAGGAGTCAAGTGCAGCCACCGTTGATAGCTTAGCTGCCATTTCTATGGCAACATATGTATTTCTATGATAATCACGATTTTCACATAAAAAGCCAAAACTTGCTAATATTTAAGTATTTTTTGTTTTGGCATTATTTATCATTTTAATGTAAAGCTTTATTTATATCTAAAACATATTTTTAGTGTTAATTGTAATTATTACAGTAAATTTAAAATTTTAAATAGAGTGAATCAGCAGATGTCTCCACTAGAGGTGACTGCACTTGACTCCAGTACATGCGGTTTAAATGTAAATGTATATGTAAATAACACTTAACTTATAGCGCATGTACTGAAAGTGGTAGACTAACTGTAAATTTTAATCAATTTGTGAATAGATTTATCAATTATTATTAAATCTGATTGATTAAAGTTGATTAACGTTATTCGTCAGTCAGTGTTCTGTTGTGTTGTATTTGCGATTAAATCATTTTGTAATGGATTCGATGATTAACGACACATCAATAGTCGTACCGATCGGTAGTATTAATAATATCACCAAATTTAGTATTAAGTGTGTTCAAAGTAAACGAATAAAACCGATCGAATTAATGGATGGATGCGAAACAAATAAGTTTATCGCGTTGTTTGACGAAAATGATGTCGACTTTGAGATTTGTTGCGATAATCGTGAGTGCAATCGTGGTATTGGTTTGGATTTGATATTTAACGATAAACAGTGTCATCAGTTTTATATTCCGCCAAAAAAGTTAAATCAATTCAAAGCATTGGAAACGAATGGAAGAAAATTGCATTTTATCAGTCAAAACACTGTCGACGGACGTATTAGAGTGAAACTAATTGCCGATAAATATGGTATTAGTTATGATATGGCATCAATTATTTGCTCGAAAATACAGTTTCGAATCGAAGTCGAAAAAAACAAGAATAATGCTTATGTTTCGCCATTTAATTCGGTAATCGGTTCTAAAATCAAGTTATTTGTTAAGACATTAACTGGTAAAACAATAACTATTGATATTGGTTTGAATAACACTGTCTATGAACTAAAGACGATTATTCAAGATCGCGAAGGAATACCACCAGATCAGCAACGATTATTTTTTGGTGAACTACCATCGACTAACAAACTAGTGAATGACATGGAACTAGCATTTTATAATATACAAAATAAAAGCACTGTATATCTGGTGCTCGATCTTAGAGGCGGTGGATGTGCGCCACCTTTAACTGAGATAACGGATGACACATCGCATTTAGTTAACAATAAAACTGATTCGCACGCAATTAAGTATTTATTTTCAAATAAAATAAATTCATATTAATTTAGTTTGTGTTTAATTTAGTACTTCAAAGCGAAACACGAAATCAATTCAATCACAATTTAGTGGTGAAAGAGGTGTCATATGTTATGGCGAGAAATCTAATGAAAAGTTCACTGATTATCACGATTTTAAAGCTGATCCTAATATTAAACTGAATCCGTTTGTGATTGAAATGCGAATGAAACCAAAATATGCGATCATTTAATCACGTTTTATGGTTTATGATTTTATATGAATATCGTTGCGATCATTTTTTTGTAATTTTTTATTGCTGTTCATTATTAGCAGTTTTGTGAAAATAAATTCATTTTTAACTCAACTTTTTTGTTTTAATCTCAAATTATCAAAAATTAAACTTTTAAGTTCAATAAAAAAAACGTTTAAAAGTATTACGATATACTAAGATATTTTATTCATTTAAAATATTTAAGTTATTGGTTAATGTTTTAAGAAAAATATTAAATTTTTGTTTTAACAAAATACCGTAAGTCAAAATAATTCAATATCTAGTATATTATTACGTTTATATGGAAAATATTTAAAACATAACGTTATGTATTGTAAACTCATTTATCAAATACATAATCATTTAACGTTTTTCAACTTTTAGCAAAATTTGTTTAGGGATTAGACCACCATTTGAATACGTTTCTGGTGGACACTAGAAAATTAATAGTTCATAAGTAATCAATATTACGATAATACGCGTTTAAAAATACCGCTGTTTTGTCAGTAATGCTGAATCGAAAATTGTAAACGGAATGCAATAGCGCTAACTGTAACTCTAACAGTGCCATACGTCGCGCGACACACATTCTCGGTCCAGAACCGAATGGTAAATACGCGTATGGATGGTGTGTACGGTTTTCCTCATAAAATCTTTCCGGTTTAAATGATTCGGGTTCTGAAAAATTATGAGAATCTCTGTGCAAAACATACACAGGAATATGAATAACATCTCCTTTGATAATTTTTATCCCAGCGTTTCCTAGAATATAGTTATCGGATGCAGTTCTTTCTATTGCGATCGCTGGTGGAAATAAGCGTAACGTTTCTGAAATCACAGCATCGCTATATTTTAATGTGTTTACCAAATCGATATCTTCTTGAGACTAATTGATTGAATTAAAACATTATTCACCCAATAATATATATATAACATATATTTGTTAATTAATAAATTTATCAAAAAACTAATAGCTATTAAAAAATGAACTCAATTATACTTTAGACTCGATAACACTTTTCGCTTCTTCGTATAACTTTTGCTGAACATCCGGATTACATGCTATATTATACGCTGCATATGATAACGTTGTGGCTGTTGTTTCGTAACCAGCCATGAAAAATAGCACACATTGTGCGGTGATTTCTGCTACACTTAGTGCTAAATAAAAATTATTAATATAATTTGCTAATTTTTTCAATATTTTTTTAATTTACTTTTATTAAGACTAATTATTTTTTGTCCGTTAAATAACTCATCAATTTCTGATGTTTTATTCACATTATCGGTATAATCATACTGTTCATCATTTTCCATGGCATCAAGTAATAACTGTAGAAAGTCATATTTTTTAATATCTGATGCGTTGGTTTTCCGTTCATTTATCAGTCTAAGCGTCAATTCAGAAAAAAATTTAAGAACTTCTGGAGGAAAAAATGAAAATTTGAAAAACTTTGCCAACTTTGGCCATCTGTGAAGTATTACAGCTTTAGGTATGTCTAATAATTTAAAATCTCTGTTGAATATCTGTTTTGCATTAACTATAATGGGATTTGTTTGATCAGTCAAAGCGTCCACTTTAGTGCCGAACGCAACCTGTGTTATAACGTTCATCGTGAACGCACCGAAAACTCTTTTCACATCAATTTCGTTGTTATCAGTGATTAATCGATTGAAGTCATTAACTAAACATTGCACGCAATCATCAATGATTGGTCTCATTTTTCGTAGTTTTCCGCTCGAAAATGTTGGCGAAACCACTGAACGAATGCGTTTCCATTTTTCATCGGCAACTATACTCATAAAGTTGTCCATCAATACATCGTGAAATTTTATTATCTGTTAATTTGAATAAATTTCTAGTATTTTAATAAAAGTTAATGTTTTTTATGACTTAACTCTTCGGTTCGGGAAAACTGTAAAGTCTTTGCTGAGAATATTGCCAATTAGTTCGGGTTCGGAGCAGTAAATCACATTTTTTCCGAGTTGATTAAACCCAAATATTTTGCCAAACTTTTGAACCATTTCTAGTTCGATCGTTTCGAACTTTGTTTTACCCATAATTAAGCTAAACGGTGACAAAATCTTACCCATCGTTATGTTCCTTTTAGCCCAATACTCATTGTTTTTGCGTTTCTTATGACTATCGTATAAATTTATAAAATTATTTAACGATAAAGTGTTCATCGGTTAATTTTCCTATAACTAGATATGATTTTTTAAAAACTACAATCATTTAATTTATTTTTAGATATTTAATTTAATTTTTAAGTATTTAAATATCAGAAGAAAAAAATTGATCATACTTTCAAAGTGTATTAAAAATTTAATTATTCTTTGATTTAAATGAAATACCTTATAAAAATAAATGTTATTTATTCTTAATGCTATTTTGTTTAATTATAAAAGCAAATTAAAGTGCTTTTTTATTTTCTATAAATGTTATTTTTTAGAAGCTCTAATAATGAGTTTTAATTTGATTTTAATACTGTTTACGTTAAAGGCTAATTCTAAGAAAAAAAATCAAATTTAATTTATAAAATTTCGATACAAATTTCATTACTTGTTAATAAACTTTTCTTAATTTCTAGTCTATTCGTTTATAATTTTTCCTATTCTACTCCATTCTTACGATTTATTTATCGCTCATTCCTATTATATTTCTATTCCTGTATCATAGAACATGTATACAAAATATTCAAACTCTACTCATACAAATAAATCGCTGCTTTACGATAGATTTAATAAAATATTTATAAATATTCGAAAAGTTTACTCACAATATTAATAGTGTAATAAATATAATAAGAATTGCCAAAAAGAGAGCGTACGGATGGCTTATAATAACTGATATTACATTTAAATCATTCATATTTAATATTTAAATTATATGTAATCATTAAACGAATAGTTTGCGTTCTGTTTAAACATAGAATTACAAAGAGACAAATAATATTATATTAACTTTCTGTAAAATCCTTGAGCAATGAGTTTATAACTATTTAGTTCTGACAGTTTGAATAATAGATAAAACGTTATATAACGTATTATGTTTGACTTGTTAATCTGAGCGTTGAAATTATATTATATATCATATTTACTCAACAATTCTGTATTTTTTATTTGCAACTAAAGATAAATTTTTTTATGTATACGAAACAGTTCATGTACGGTACTCTGTGTAACACTGCAGTTATTTTATATTAAAGGTGTTCATGGTTTGACTTTAGAAAAACGAACCCAAACAATAACTTTCACTTTTCAATCCAAACCAAACCACCAAAATAAAATTTAGAAGAAAACCAAACCAAACTAAATAAAACCAACAAAACCATAAAAAAAGATTTAATAAAAACATATTCTAATAGAAAATATTGGAATAAATAGAATATATATGTCTGTTTAGTATTCTAATATAATAAATTATAAAAATTGTAGTTTATTAAGCTAATTAAAATTTACAAAGTATTACATATAATATTTTTATTGTACAGTAATAAAGCAAAATTAATTTAATTAAGATATATTTCTATAATTGAAAATTTATTTGAAGAAAAAGTTGTATTTGGTTGGGCTTAGAAAATTTAAACTTAACAGGCTTTTGTTTTGTTCTTAATGGAGTTAAAGTCTTAGATCGTGCTTTGGCTTAAATTTTTTAGTATTACAAAATCTAATGGTTAATACACATTATTTTTTTTATCTAAATTCAAAACAAGTGTTAAACTCTTAATTCTATAATAAGCAAGATTTTAAATCTGAATAATACTTTAATTTTCAAAGCAGTAGAATCAGCTAACAATGACTGTGATAATGAAACAATTTATTTCATTATGACGATTCTTCAGATACTTTTAATTTTGCAACTTATTTAAAATAAATTTTGATATTCGTATTTATACTCAATCCATATATGAGGCGTATTTATTTATTTTTCAAATTTTAAGGCTCGCTTTATAGTCAGGAGAGTTCGGTAATATAGTATTTCTCATTGGTTTAAAATACTAAGAGAATGATTCGAAAAACTTACAAGAGTTTAATTCAAAATTTGGTAAAATATACTAAAATTTCAAGTTTATAAACTATGATTCGTAGATAATTTTTAGTATAGTTTTGACGAACGAATACGATTTGATATCAGTATAAATAGCACTCTGAAACTGTGATTAGGAGTTGTTAGCGAAAACATTTCGAAAAACTGTTCAGGTTTAATATTGAAATCGTTTAAATAAGTTTTCAATAAGATTTATCGAATCATGGATTGTGTGCTCGCAGAAAATAAGCTTTATTTGCCATTTGGAACCAGTCTAAGCATTAACAAACAAATTAGTCATAAACAGTTCCAATTAATAAATGAAGGAAAACACAATGAGTTTGTTGCGATTTTCGACGAAAACGACATTGACTTCTTAATTATTTGCGATAATCGGGTGTGTGATCGTGGCATTGGAGTAGTTTTAACAATTAATAATGTTGTCAGTAAACGTGGTTATTTGGCACCGCAATCATTGAGCGCTATTATCTCGATTGGAAATGAGGGCAATTATAAAAAGTTGCATTTGTTAAGTCAAAATACGAAAAAAGGATTGGAAATCGTGGATAAAACTGCTCTCAAATGTCGATCGAGTTTCGAAATTGCGTCAATTAATTGCTCGAAAATCAAATTTGAAGTATATGTCGAAAAATCTCAAAATAAAATAACTAATTTGCCGCTTAATACTATTGATATTTGTCTGATCAATCCATTGGGAGAAAAGATTTGTGTGTTCATTGAGATTGTTTATGCCAATAAAGTACTAAGCGTTGTGATTGGTCTACAAAACACTGTCCGAGATTTAAAGAAAATTATTAACAAATGTACAGCAATCCCATTAGAACAGCAACAACTCGTTTATGGCAATCGATTAACCGATTCATTAAAACTGGTTGAATGTAATTTAATTGACAGATGCACTGTTTATATGTATCCAATACATTACGGTGGAGGAGATCTACCGTCTGATAATAGCTGGCAATCACCGCAATCGTACGTCCAATTAGAGAAGATTCAAAAAGATGAGTTCTCATACAGGTATACAACTCTAATTTATGTAAAAAATATTTTGATTTAATTTTATATTTAATTAGTGATTATGAAACTGATGAGATAAAAACGAAAACTAGCAGTGCATCTCAATTATTTAGCGGAGAACGAGCTGTTGTTTGTGAAGGCGAGCCAATAAAACCGAAGATCATTTATTCGGGTTTCGTAAAAGATCCCGATATTATGGTTAATTCGTTTATTATAGAAATGCGAATGGAATCGAGATTCGCATAAAATTAACGAATCAATGCTGAAGTTCAACGCTTTAGAGAAAAAAAGTATTAAGCTGTGGTATGCGAATAATTTTGCGACGAAAGTGCGTAACTTTAATATTACTTTTATGACTCACGCACACTAAACCTTATAATATAAAATTTATACAATAAATTAACAAATTATTAGAAATATAAATTATTTTTGCTTCAAATTCGACGAATATTTAACTGTTTTTGTAAATTATTTCAGCTTAAATATTATTGTTTTCTAAATATTTATAAAATTATAAAATAATTATTTCATGTTAAAATTGTTTACAAATCAAATAAAAGAGTTTATTCTCAAACAGAGTTTATTTTAATTAATATTTAAACAAATGGTTTATAGATTATTTTATCAATTCATTAACAGTTTACGAAATTTCCAGGTTTTTTTCTTAACGTTTTTCAACTTTAAGTAAAATTTCTCGGGGAATAAGAAGACCACCAGAGTTATACGTTTTTGGCGGATGCTATTGATATAAACAATAATTAACTTAATTAATTAAATTTATAGCATCAATTCATACCTCAGTGTTTTCAGTAACACAAAATTGAAAATTATAAATAGTATACAATAGCGCTAACTTTGCCTCCATTAACGCTAATCTACGCGCCACACAATTTCTCGGTCCAGCACCGAATGGTAAGTATGCGTATGGATGGTGTTTACGGTTTTCCGGTAAAAATCTTTCCGGTTTAAACGATTCTGGATCGGAAAAGTTTTCTTCATTTTTATGTAACGCATACACTGGGATGTGAATGATATCTCCTTTTGTAACTTTTATTCCATCACCTAAAATGTAATCTTCAGCCGCTGCTCGCTCTAAATTAGAAGCCGGCGGAAACATTCGCAGAGTTTCCGAAACCACTGCATCCG
This sequence comes from Phthiracarus crinitus, assembly GCA_034698025.1. Classification (NCBI taxonomy): domain Eukaryota; kingdom Metazoa; phylum Arthropoda; class Arachnida; order Sarcoptiformes; family Phthiracaridae; genus Phthiracarus; species Phthiracarus crinitus. Next base: position 20,017 of record JAQGAW010000740.1, read on the forward strand.
TATATTTCAAACTATGTATTAAATCGTAATCTACTTCACTCTAAATATATAAATACAGTAATTTAAAATAGAAAAAAATGCCAATAAACACGAAATATACTTTTGATTCTAAAACACTCTTCGCTTCTTCGTATAAAATTTGTTGCATTTCTTGATTACACGCTAAATTATAAGCGCAATACGCTATTGTTGTTGCAGTTGTTTCATAACCCGCCACAAAGAATAACACGCATTGAGATGTCATCTCTGCGATAGACATCGCTATTATAAACAATTAACATTTTAAATGTAATTCTTAATATGATATTTTTAATTGAGAGAATCTGTTTTAAAATTAAATGTTCCCATAATATATACAGTAGTAATATTATTACAGAACTTTAATATTGAGCTCATTTTAGTTGACTTAAAATACATAGCTTAAGAGTTTAAAAGTTAAAGATTAAAATTTAGATTTCAATCCAACACACAGACTAACCGACAGACATTTTCAAAAACATAAGCACCAGAAAGTGGGCAAAAAATAAATAGAATAAAAATAAATCATACATTTATTATGTGTAATAATATTTTGATCTTCAGAAACGCCATTATTTTCCAGTTTTTTGATCAAACTCTCATCTTCTTCTTCATTATTTTCCATCGCATCGAGTAATAGTTGAAGAAAATCATATCGTTTCACATTAGATTTATTTGTGTTTCTCTCTTCTATTATTTTATGCGTGAGATCGGAAAAGAAGTCTAACACATCGACCGAAAAAAATTGAAATTTCATTATTTTAGCCAATTTCGGAAATTGAATTTGTATCAAAAACTTCGGCACATCTAATAAACTGAAATCACGATTAAAAACTTTTTTCGCGTTCAATATAATTGGATTATTTTCATCGGTCAAAGCGTCCACTTTAGTACCGAAAGCCACTTGTGATATCACATTCATAGTGAATGCGCCGAAAACTTTTTTCACATTTATTTCGTTGTTTTCAGCAATTAAACGATTAAAGTCATTGATGAGAGTCTGCACGCAATCATCAATTAATGGCCGCATTTTTCTTAGTTTTCCACTCGAAAATGTTGGCGAAACTATTGCACGAATTCTTTTCCATTTTTCTGCGGTAATCACACTCAAAAAGTTGTCCATAATATCATTATTAAATTTTAATACCTATTAATAAATGTAAGTTTTGGAAAAAATTTTCTTCAAATTTTTGCACTAACCCTTCGGTTCTGAAATGTAACAAAATCTTTGCTCAAAACATTACCAATCAGTTCCGGGTCTGACAAATATATCGTTGGTTTTCCAAACTGATATGTGCCAAAAATTTTTCCATTTTTTCGAACCGCTTCCTGCTCTGCTTCTTCTATTTTAATTTTTCGGATTAAAATTTGAAATAATCCCTGTGTACGACCGATGGGTATATTTTTGTTGTCCCAATAAGCATCCTTTTTGCGAGAGTTGTGCCTTTATTGTAGATAAAGAATGGTTTTTAATTTTAAGATTAAATTTATTATTTGTAAAATAATTAAAGTATTCGTTAGAAAATGAAAATTTATTTTCATGAGATATGAATTCTAAATGAGTCAAATTAATATTAGTTTGTTTGATTAGGTGTGATCTTTAATCACGCGTTATAAACAAAGTTAAAATTACGCAACAAAACATATATTTCTTTAATTTATGTTTACTTTAGTGTTCGTTTTTTTCGCATAATCAGAAAATCACTACATTATATTAGGTCTGTAAGATTATCTAATTAAAACAAGTATTTAACATACAAATATTGTCGCTATTTTAATATAAAAAACAATTACGACACATAGGGCTCAGTTACTAAATGTTATTTTATATTAATCTTAAGAGATTAAGCTAAATCTAAATGTTTCACTCGAGTCAAAACAACTCTACTGGGAGTCCGAATAGACGGACATATTCTACGAAAGTTAGCAAATAACAAAAAGAATAGATTTTGAAATTATTTTAATGTTAAAAAATATTAATAAAATAGTTAATAAACATACCGAATTAATAGGTGTATTAATATAATTATAATAGCTATTAATAAAGCTGTCGGTGAGTATAAAACGGTTGTTATTATTGATGCAAAATTCATTTTCGTTTATGATGTTATAACAAAATAATAATATAGTAAATATACGCTTATTTATATACTTCCCATACAAATGTATTAAATTTAATGAATTCAAAATAATAACCATAAAAGGTTTTTTATGCGTTAAACCTTGAATATGGTATTAACACTTAGCGATAGCACGAGTGGCTGCGATAAAAATGCTTAATATTTCATCACAATCAGTATTTAGTAGAAACTATTTTTTATTTACTCGTTAGTCATCTGTGTTATGAATTATGTTGTAGTTCTAGGAATTATTCGCAAAACAAGAAATTGATAAGTTTTATCGAAATGCTTACAATGCTAAGAAATTATATTAATTTTATAAAAAAAAGTCATAAAATTATTAAAATTAATTTATTTAAATAATTTTCAACGTTTTGTAACTTTAAGCATCAGTTTTCGGGGAACGAGAAACCCTCCATTTAGGAATGTTTTTGGTGGATACTGAAAATGAACAGAAATATCCAATTAATTTTTTCCCACAAAAAAAGTATTATAAATTTAGGTTAAATATGTACCTCTGTTTCGTTTGTGACGCTAAAACGAAAATTGTAAACCGAATAAAGGAGCGCTAATTTTACTTCCAATAACGCTAATCTACGCGCCACACAATTTCTCGGTCCAGCACCGAATGGTAAGTATGCGTACGGATGGTGTGTACGGTTTTCAGGGAAAAATCTTTCCGGTTTAAATTTTTCGGGTTCAGAAAAATATTCGCCATTTCTATGCAAAGCGTTGATAGGAATTTGAATAATATCTCCCTTTGAAACTTTTATGCGATCACCTAAAATATAATCTTCTGACGCTTCTCTGTCTAGCGATTTCTGAGGCGGGAATAATCGCAAAGTTTCGCAAATAACTGCATCCGCATATTTTAAACTGTTGAATAAATCGTAGTCTAATTCAGCCTTGAAAAATAGATTTGAAATTGAAATTATTGAATGTAATGCGAAAATAATTAACACATTAACACACATACTTTCGATTCTAACACGCTTTTTGCTTCTTCATATAGAATTTGCTGCATTTCTGGATTACACGCTAAATTATATGTGCAATACGCTATTGTCGTTGCAGTTGATTCATAACCCGCCACAAAGAATAACACGCATTGAGATGTTATCTCTGCGATCGACATCGCTATAATTTATATGCTAAGTTTTTATACAGTATAATGAATATTAAATCAAATGAATTTTCTAAACCCTACCCAACATTTCGGGTACCTTTTACTAGTCTAAATCTAGAGTGCAGGTCTTTGGTTAATTAATATATGTTTAAATATTTAATGATTTAAAAGTTAGTAGGAATCTCTTCTATTACACTAATGATTTATTAGCATTAATGATTTATATAAAATTTTGAACTTATTTCTTTAAGAATTAAAACTTCAATTTAAACTTATGAAAACCTATCGGAATTAGTAAACTTCTCAAATCATCGCGTGATTAACGTTTATTTAAGACAAAAATTCTTTATTCCCAAAATATTCATTTTGTATAAATTATTCAGTAAATTGAAATAAAATAAGGAATAAACTTAAAAGCGAATAGAACTTAATAGCAAATAAAAAATGCTACTAAACTTTTATTATGTGACGTGAATTTTTGGTCTTCAAATTTGCTCTCATTTTCATATATTTTTATGTCTGTTTTATCCAATTTTTCATTATTTTCCAAAGCGTCGAGCAATAGCTGGAGAAAGTCATACCTCTTAACAATAGTCTTATTTATTTTTCTATCGTCTATTATTTTACGCGTGAGTTTATCGAAGAAATCGATAACTTCAACAATAATAATGTTAATTCCGAAAAACTTCGCTAATTTGGGAAAAGTTAACCGCAGAAAAACCTTTGGCACATCCATTAATTTAAAATTGCGATTAAATAACTTTTTCGCATTTACTATAATCGGATGATTTTCATTGTTCAAAGCGTCCACTTTAGTACCGAACGCCACTTGCGTTATCACATTCATAGTGAAAGCACCGAAAACTTTTTTCACGTCAATGTCATTGTTGACTGTAATTACGCGATTAAAGTCATTGACCAAACCCAGCACGCAATCATCAATTATTGGTCTCATTTTTCTTAATTTTCCGCTCGAGAATGTGGGCGAAACTATCGCACGAATTCTTTTCCAGTGTTCGTCTTTAAGCTTTGACAACCATTTATCCATAATTTCGTTATTGAACGATACTGCCTATTAATTTGTGAATTATTCTATTATATAAATAATTTACTGTCGAAATTCCTAACCCTTCTGTTTGTAAAGTTGGAAAAATCTTTGCTGAGAATATCGCTTATAAGCTCAGGTTCGGCGCAATATATTGTTGGTCTTCCAAACTGATGGACGCCGAAAATTTTCCCATATTTTTTAACTAATGTTTGCTCGAGCACTGCGAGATCAGTTTTCTGAACTATTATTTTGATTAATGATGGAACTTCGCCTGGTTTCACATTTTTCTTAGACCAGTATGAATTATTTTTACTCTTATTATGCCTAAAAAGTTCGTTAATAATTTAGCCACAAAAAATAAGATTTTAAAATAATGGATTTGGTTTTGATAGAGTAATGTTTTTATATATTCATATAGCATTATTTTGAACAAAGGGAGACAGGGGTGCGTTCTATCAAATGATTAACGATATCGTTAAATAACTATTGTTTTGCGTTCCCATAACAATAGCAGTTTACGAGAAAAATAACGAAAAATGC
>JAQGAW010000741.1:0-24858 GCA_034698025.1 Phthiracarus crinitus
ATTACAGTGCGTGAGTGAGTGAGTGCGTGAGTGAGTGAGAGAGAGAGAGAGAGAGAGAGAGAGAGAGAGAGAGAGAGAGTCTAAAATAGAAAGTTTTCATCAAAGTTTAGAAATTCAGATACTTATGGATGTGTAGCTACGCTTCAATGCTATGACTTGATTTTTGTTAGAAAACCATTGCCAGTAATGTCATTAATGTATCGAAAAAATGACGATAACAAGACACTACTCAAGTCTGCGACAATTATTGAGGGGATTTCTAAAGAAAATGAAAAAATTTACCGTGTTATCAGATAATGAATTTGGTCATTATAAACAACTATTATGAATATCTAGTTTTACCTATCGATAGATATCCGCTTTCAAATGAATTTTGATAAAAAAATTTACGCACTAATTATGCATACATTTCGGGAGAAACTGCGTTAATGTTAAAAACTTAACAAAAACGAGATCCTTTTTTCTACTGGTATAGTATTTTAGTTTTTTTTCAGTTATCTTATTCTCTTCGAAACGAACTGCAGTTCCGATTGAAAAAAAAGAGATGATTTTTTGTTGGAAAAGTGTTGCAGTTGTGCCTGAGTTTATGTACTTTACTATACATATACATATAAGCATATAACACAGTTATACACTTTATGGTAAAGTGTGTGTACAGACTGTGCAGACTGTATTCACTATCTATTGCGTTGGATTTCGATATCGACACTTCCGTTGTTATGAAAAAGAAAACTGGTTCGAGCAATATGTGATTGACAGTGAGTATTGTGCGTTAGTATGGCTTCAATATGTATACTCGTGTATATGCAAGAAGAAAGGTCTTCACATCACTCTCAGAAAGTGCAAACAATGAAATCGATGGTGGTTTTGTTATTCCTCTTTCTGGAGGCTATTTTGTCAATGCATATACGCTGAGCGCATATATCGCTATACATATACACCACTGTTATTACTATACACAGAATCCTCTCTTGGGATGAATTTTAATAAAGTTGTTCAAATAATCGAGTTCGCACAGACGCTTACTAACAATTATTACAGCGCACTCAACCAAAGAAGACTCTGTGCTGTATCACAATATCCTATTCATAACTTGAAGATATCCCCCTTTACTGCAATAGCAATATATTGTACAATATCTACAATATATACAATATTCTATATAGAATAACAATATATGAAATACTAGTATGAAATAGCATCTCTCAGCTTTTTTTTGAAAATATTGTATTTGGAGAGAGTGTGATAACAAAACAAAGACATGTTTGTTGATGCGAGCTTAGGTTTTATTGCGTTCACAATGGCAAACATCGCGTTATTGAAGTTATTGCTTCACCATTCCATACAATACAATACGAAACTAAAACTTTATTTCATCCCCAGTAAACAAATTATAGTGTACTAGAAATTAATAAAACTAACTTCTCTATCAAAAGTTATTAAATAAATGCTACAACTGTTGGTTTAACTTATTTTTTTCTGTTCTCTTTCATTCCCTATCATTCTCTCTCTCATTCTTGCAAACATATTTTAAGATATGGTACGCCTCAGTAAATCCTAATTGAAGTGTAGATTTTTTGATGAAGAAAAAGGTATGAAGAAAAGGTGGGGAAATAAACTTTTTGATATATAATATTGTGATTATAAAAACTTTATTTACTGCTACGTCCGTGAACTGTGGAATATAATTTCGTGTGACAATTTCATTCAACCCTAGTGTTGCCGTTTGTTTGACTAAGAAAAGAGTAACTTTTGTTTCATTTTGCTGGTTTGCAATTGCTTTTTGTGTGTGAAGAGTGGCTTATAAAAACCACATTTACGGTCACGCATCGACGATCGCCAAAACAACTGTTGAAATGTAAGCGTAAGTTACGCACACAGAGATTGAGATCGTTGTGCGAGAATTGTATATAACTCATCACTTCATTGCTAACTTAATGTAAACCTGTCGATAGTAAAACGCCAACTGAATTCTACACGTACAGTAGATATATATATATATCTACACAAAAAACCAACACATTTCTTATTTTTCTATTACTTGTGAATCGCAATAATACTTAAGAGTTATATTGCCTCGAATGCCATCAAAAGCAATATCAATGACTAGCGCTGTAATAATGTTAGTAAATTGTATTTGTCTGGATTGCGCACCGAAATTAACCAAACAACGCTTATGGCTTGTTTTGATGGTCGCAAATCCCACTTATCTGCAAACATCATATATTCTCTAATATAATATATTGATAGTATCGCAAAATCCTAACATTCTTCTTGTCTTACAATAATTTGATATATTGTAAGATGAAGTTACTAACTGTTATTGCCTTTAGACCATTATATATTAAAGTATATAACGATATATATAAGTATACTGTACAGTATATATTTATAGTACTATTTAAAATTAATTGATTCGAAGAATCGCTCATTCATTATTTGTTAATTAATAACAGTTATACAGTATATACTAATGATATCATTACTATAAATATCGTAAATAATTAAAATTTTTTAGTATCGACTTTAAATACCAGAACACGCATAGCATTGAATTTTTTACTTTCATTTCTAAACTTTTAATAGTCCTAAAAATTTTGTTTCCCATTACATTCTCATTAGGATTCACAATGAATTTTGGTGTAATAAGTTTAGAAATTTATAAACTAATTTTTATCTTACAAAAGTTATTTGAATTTAGTTAAAATTGTTTCATTGTTAATGGCATTTTTTTAAAAAAAGTTGAATTTTTTAATTTATCAAACAATTTAAAATCTAGAAAAAAATTATTTGCGATGTAAACACCTAAAATTCTATGCCAATAGTATACGTTATGAAAGTTTTCTTACCACATAAGACTGAATGATGATATTTTTGAATAACTACGTGTCAAATGTTACGATAGCTTACTCCCTCTGTTCGCTTTTCAAACACGTTGTATTACCTTAATTCCAGATATGTCCATAATTACATTTGAGATCTCTTTGGATATTTTAGGTATAGAGTACTACTAAAAATTTTTATTAATTAAGAAGTGTCATAAAATGTCAAAATATTATTTTCTGTATGTATACAAATATTTCAAGCTTATAAGCAAAACCTTTAAAATTAAAAATAGAAATAATGACACATTTTCAGAGCTGACTTTCATATAGCTATGGCATCTAATTTAACGTTTATAAATCCATGATACGAAATGGAAAGATCCCTTTATTTAATATGTGGACAAACACACAGACTTTATCAAATCCATAAACTCGATACTCAATCAGAAAGTCATCTAAAAATACTGTATATAGAAAAACATATACTGTACTGCACTCATTCACTGAAATGCCTCACACTATCAGTATTTTAATATAAAAGCGTGTTTTGATATTTATAACTATGTTTAATATGAAGCGCAATATATAAATATTCAAAAAGTAAATCCATTCATGTATTAATTTTGCGAATTGTATTACAATAAAACATTATTTAGTGTTAAAAACAAATTAAATATATACCTGAGAATATAATGCACATTTATAAGTCGAAAAATTATAATCTAAACTTTGTATTTAAATATTGCGCGCTATACTGTTAGTTATTTTTCCTATATGTTGTCAGTCAGGTTTACTCTGAGGCATTTCAGTGAATGAGTGCAGTGTATTTGTTTAAATATGTAAAGTAGTTTATAATATAAATTTATTGACACACCTTTAATTTCATTAACGTATAACAAATTATTAAGATTGAATAAATTTCAAATTTAAAATTTAATCTGAAAATTATTATATAAAGAAAATTTCAAATTTAAAAACTGTTGGTGTATTTTTTAATTTTTATATACAAATTTTTATTACAGTAATACATTATTATTTTTAAAATTTATTCTTTAAAAATATTTTTTCTTTGTGTAATATTATTTTTCCTTAGTTTATAAAGGGATATTAGTAACTTTTAATAAAATCTCTAGTTAATTACATAACATCCCATTTTATTAATATATTCGATTCGTTTAAATATCACAATCCAATCGAATATATTCGACAATTATATTCAAATAATTGCAAATAATTTCAAAATTGAACCAAAAATCATGACCAAATGTATTTAATTTTCCATACCATTAGCTAATCTACGTTACCACTAGCGTTCCACAATAAATTTAATACAACTAAGTTTTCTATGAATAAAGCACATGTTTGCTTCCAGAGGGTGTTAGCGAGAAGCACGTGCAAAAATCACGCTCATCGTGATGTGATGGGTAACGAAAAGTTATTCAATTCAGAATTCTCCACAACCAATCATTCAATATAACTAATCAAAACTGTTAGCATATAATGCAAACAATATTTGTAATTTGAAAAAACTACTGACAAACAATTAGACACAGGATATATAAATTACGATAGAATTTTATTATATTTTAATTTAATCGATGGAAAAAACCATTTATCATAAAAAATGAAAAAAGAAATTCTCAACAATTAATACAATATGAAAATAAAAGTATTTTATGATATGAATGATACATATGCGGTAATAGAGCTTAAAAGCAAATAATCGTAGATTTGGAAAGTACTGTATGGTATATTATTATTTGGTTTGGCATTATTGATCGAAATGCTGTATTTATTGGGAATGTATAATACGTACGATTGTTAGCCAATTCCCATTTGGTATTTATTTGGTCAATACTTAATAGTAACAAATCTTTTGATGTGGCACTCAATTTATATTTATCACTTTGCGAGCAAAACTCTACTTTTCTCGTAAATGCATTACTGTATTGCCTCTCTTTTCTATCTTTCCGTTAGTAAAAAAAATTAATCAAATCTCATAAAGCAGTTATGGATCTTTTAAGTCATTATTATACCGGAATAATAAGTTCTGTGAATGTGAGCCAATATATAAATATAAATATATTCTCGTACACTAATATCCTCTTATATATGAAGATCTGAAACGCGTACTCTATTGAAGGTTATGACCCAAACACTATTATATTAGTATTGGCAGAGAAGAGCGCAGTTAATATATTGATCACTTCAATCTTAAGTTTCATTGACATTTTCAGCTTTCAGTTATATTGACCATCAAATTATATTGATGTGATCATGCGATGCCTCTTCAACATAACACAGCACACAGTTTGTGAGTTTGTGCGCCCAATCATCGTTAATAGTGGACTATATATGCTTATATGGTTGGTATGGTTGATATGCTCCGACTAGTAATGAATAACCGCACGATCGCTAAGAGGATTAAAGCATATATATATGTAACAGGAATTTTCATCACTTATATCACACAACTACAGAACCTCAATATTTCTTTATTCCAGACTAACTGCCCATCTTTTTTCATCATTTTCTTTTATGTTTTAGGCTATTCGCGCACAATTTTGCTTTAAATTTTGCCATGAATTGCTTGGCATTCCACTCTTTAAATTGTGTTTTTCATACAAATCATTTCACAATTGAAAACGCGATGCGCACACATATTGGACATCCTGTCTATTATGGCTGTACCGCACAATTATTCTTTATTAATAATTGAACATTTTTTACATGACTTTAATAGTCACGAATTGTTTTGAACGCAGACATAACAAACATGACAAACATAGCATAACCACCAGCAATGTGTTTGGGGTGTACTTCTTTGTATATTTACATACATTTTTTTGTTATTTTAAGATATGATTCGAGATATTTTTTAAACATGTAATGATTGCTTGTATTTTCTTTTATATTTCTATTATTTCAATGGCAGAAAAAAGTTGCGATACATGTATTGGGTGGATATTGAGGAAAGATTTGAGTTGAGTGTAGGGAGAAATCGCACACAAATACACATAACAATGGTTGCTGTTGTGATGGAGAAAATGGTTATATGTGTGTATGGTTTGGTTGGAAAGGTGTCAATGAAAGCAATGTATTGCAAACACAGGCAATGGCAGAGTAGCAGCTATTGTAAGTTTAACTTTACTTTCGGTGTGCTCCGTTCACAAAAGAAAACCGCAAACAATGCGTTTATTCTGTGGGCTTTGCTTCACAGCTTACTGTATTTGGTCCCATCGCTGATATATATTGGACGCCCCAACCGCTCATCTATTGTATAAGTGATCCTCTTTTTCCCATTCAACCACAAAACTCTCTGTTATATTGAAAGGCTTTAAGCATCGTTATCTTATATTGGAAAATCCAGCAATAGCTGGTGAATATAGCTAGTAGTAGATCATCCGTACAAACTGGTGGTAAACCATGATAACGGTATAACAACTGCTCACAACTGTTATATCGAGCGCTAAAACATTTCTAAGCTTATAGTTTCACAATGCTATATATAAGTAGCTATAATATACTCCAACAGTAGATTGAATGCAATTCATAACACGCTATCACGCCTTATAATACTATATCCAATATAACCATAGTATAACTATAATCTATTACTTATAAGCTTTATAAACTGGTATTATATTAATATTTTTTCTATAAGCAAATAATACCGTAATATCAGACTTCAAACTCGTATGAATTATACTTTTTAAAGTTGAATCAAAAATATAAAAACAAATAATAGCGATGGGTATAATAACTACTATTTTAGCTCAAGTGGATTACAGTGCTGTATTGCTGTGAAGACTAACAAACATAATTTGTTGGGTAAAATAATTTGTTGAAGCACAACAATACTTAAGCGATCAGTTAAGGATTCAGTAAAACCTAGTTATTAGTAAATTTATTTTCAACGCTGAAACTGGAAGATACCAATACAATACAACGATGCGATGGCAGTAACGTTGCGTTATGTTATGTTATTCGCATTTTTTACTAAAAATTGAAATACAAGTCGATGGGGATAAAAATATATGCAAGTGTTGTGTGCTTTATATATATTCTGCGTCTTTGTATAATAATATAATATGAGTAGAGAATGCAGTTTCTTATTGAAAATATATCAGCAATTCTTTTGATAGCGCACAATAGAGCGCAGAATTGGTAAAGAGAGCAACTTTATAACTTGAATTGTTATGTTAAAATTGCATTTATGCCCGAACACAGGAACATGTGATTTGAATGTGAAAGGTCCTGCTTTCCGGATTTTTGTAGACGTCATTTGTCACGACTAAGGATATTGTATTTACAATACAACGTAACAATAGAGCCGTTTCTTTTCATTACTAAAACTCATAGCATAGGCAACCATTTTTTCCCATAGAAGATTGATCGACCAAACATAGGACCCAATCTCAATGCATTAGCATTGTCATAACACAATGGTTACTCACTACTATTAGGCAAAAGAGCCTTTGGTTTCAACCTTCTTATAGCAGTGCATAGCATTGTGTGATGTAAAATCGCTATACATCTGTTTGACAAGAGAAGACCATTCGGGAGTGACCCGAACCCAACTGAAAATATATATAAGCTTATATGCGAATCAATGTTTGAATGTATGAATGCATTAATGGTGCCTCTATTGATACCTATTGAGAGTTAAATCCAAAAAATGACATTTGTGGGCTCACTCTGTTATGCGATCACAAAACTCTAAAAACTGAGTAAACTGTATTCACACCGTAATCCTCATCACTATGATTGCCGCGAATAGTTGTTGCCGTTGCAAAATAAACGCCAATAGCTATGAAAAGGAGGTGTCGTGCGAGTAATACCGCCCACATATGTTAGCGCACAATACTGAAAAACTGTTCGCCGCTCACTATCATCAGTAGTGGTGAATATGCAACTCTGTTCACGCAGTTATCTGTTTAACAGTGAAACGCATCAATACAGCCAATATTATCGAGTGATTATTATATAACACACAATACCAGTGAACTGTTGTTTGTTGTAACCAATTAATTATTAATCTAAGCAATCATCGATTAATCAAAACTTCTTCAAGAAAACTGTTTTGTGTTAACAAATATCAGTATGAATTCAGTTAAAAATAATAGTGACCATATAAAGAGACCCATGAATGCGTTTATGGTGTGGAGTAGGGGTCAAAGGCGAAAGGTATTTAAATACTAATATTATTTTCTATACTAATTTTATTTGTAGAGTTTTATTACTCGTTGTTATCAATATCTAGTGTTTGCTGTATTATTGTTCGCTTAAAGAAATTTTTAGGGATACTATTTAAACATAACTGATTGCTGTAATAAACATCACCACTTAATTTTTAAAATCAACTTTATATTTATATTACTGTATAATGTGTTAAACATTTTTATTAGAATAGCTTTAAGCAATTTTATTTTTGATAAATAAACAAATTGGCGATTAATTTCAATTTATTATGAATATGACCAGCAATTTTAATAAATCGTTTAATAATTTTAATATTCATTATAAAAATCCCCGAATAGTATTCTGTTTTGAGCTTATTTACGTGATTCCACAGTTTATTCAAACAACAATTTAAAAAATATATTAATTTGCTTATTTAGTTATGAATTTTTTAAAATATTTTCCTTTGAAAAATAGATTCATTAAGTGCTAGAATTATGCATTTAAATAACTGTTAACGGTTTTAACACAATAATACATGCATTGTAACGGTTGTATATTAAGATTAAATTGTTTTGATAAACTACTGTAACTGTTAGTTAATTTCGAAATAAATTTGTTTTCAAATTAGATGGCACTCGAGAATCCAAAGATGCATAATTCAGAAATAAGTAAACGATTAGGAAATGAATGGAAAACTTTAAGGTAATTGAAAAATTACTCAAAATATTGCGGCAAACATTCTAACGAAAATATACTTAATTTTCTAATCACAATAGTAATGGAGAAAAGCTTCCATTTATTGAGGAAGCGAAGAGACTCAGAGCGGTATGTGTTTCATTAGTTTTTAATTGTTAATTATTGTAAATGAATAATAACTTAAATCATGCGTTACTATTGATATGCTTGTAATTTAATGTTATGTGTATACAGTATAAAACATCATTTAAATAGTTCCCAAATGTATGCTCTCTTAATAAATGATTTGAATACATTGATACACATGCACCCACACTATCGACTTTATCAATCTTCATAATGAATGCTTGAATTATACTGTATTTAAAGTTTTGCGAAGTATATTATTTCATAATACGCGCATTTCTTTCGCTTGTAGTTTAGAATGAATTTTTAAAACTTTTATAATTTTTCAATAAATAATTAAATTTGCAAAATACTTGTTCGGTATATAAATTATCGATAAAATTACTAACAGTTATGTATGATTTTGACATATGCACAGATGCACATGAAAGATCATCCCGATTACAAGTACAGACCTCGCAGAAAACCTAAACCTCTAATGAAAAAAGGTAAACCAGTTTTGCATAAATCAAACGAATAACGTAATCATTATTATATAAATATGGTTTTGTAACTTCTTTAGACATGTACTCGAACCCAATGCCTTATATGCAATCACATATTGATTCGGCAGCGATGCAGGCAGCAAATCCATTACAGCGATCTTTATTCCCACCAATGACTCCATCGTCTCTTGGATTAAATCCATTTCACGAAACGTCATACTTTTCGCCGCATGAAATGAGTAGATCAGCGATTGATTCCAGTATTATGGATCAGTCATCGCTGGCAAGTCATCATCACCGAGACTTCAGTCGAGACACAAAACTCGGCCTAAACGGTGCTTTTGATATGAAAAGCCTGTTGCTTTCGGGACACAACCACTGCAACACAAACCAAAATTCAAGTTACTCCGCGTCACCATATAATATATTCATGCCGTATGGACGCGGTATACACGGTTCTGGTCAACCGCCACCACTGGGATTCCAACCGTTTCAGATGTCACAGGCAAACACATCAACCGTGAACTCACCGACAGTTGTTCCGATAAGTAACAACCCTTTAGAGTCTTCGAGTCCTTCATCGCCAGTTCCAGCGTTTACAGCGTCACACTTATTGGGTCTTTACTCTCATTATTTGACTAATGGTGAGCTTTTCCTATATTAAAAAACAATTAATTCATTAACTGAATGATTGATTGCAATCGTTAGCATCCACTGGTATGAGACCATTAAGCAACAGTCATAACCCTTCAATGGCGAGCGCGTGCACAACAAAGCCATCAAACTGTACGTCTTTATTTGACACTGGTATGAGATTGTTAGCTAATTAAATGTTTTCAAAATTCATGTAATGTACAATATTTATATATAATAATAACGTGTAACTTATAATCAGTGAATGCTGTATATGTTAGTAGAGATGCACCGTTTTTATCTGTTAACCATTAAAGCCAAACGTTAAATGTCATATTAGAGAATAGTTAAGTCTAGGTTAAAAACATTTTCATATTTAGCAAAACAGTAAATTTCTGGTTAACCGGTTATTTTAAAATATTTTTTGCTATTCATTGGAAATATTTGTTCCAAAGCTATTGTTTCGATTTAATAGATTATTGTAAATTGAAAAGAATACGAATTGAAACTAAAGTAATGTTGCAAAATGGACAAAATCTTTAAAAAACAATTTAATTATAATATTGTTCTTCATATTACTGTATCATTACTGATCAGTTTCACATTTTTTAATTATAAAAATATAAGATATATAATCAAAACAGAGAGTGAGTTTCGTTAACTTTACGTTAATTGGGGCCAATGTTTAAGTTATTTCGAGTTAAGATTAATAAATTTCTTTGACGGTTAACTTTAGTGCATCGCTATAATGATAATGTTAGTTATATTGTTAGTTTGTGCCAACAACCCATTTGTATATATTTAAATTTAAATTTGCCAAATCATTTTTGCTCCTGTATTACATTAAAAAACTTTTTTTAAAAATATATTAAAATTTGTTGAACCAATTATTTACTTACGGAAAACTGCGTCTAAACAAGCGATCAATTTTTCATCGCAAAACTAGTAAAAAAATTAACTGAACAGTTACTAACAGTTACTAATTTAGTATTGTTGACTCAATTTTTTAAGACAGCTAAATATATATTTAAATTTTTCAAATAAAAAATTGAAATTATGAAACATACAGATTAATGCTGACAAAAAAACTGTTTGCGTTGAGAAAAATAGGTAATAAAAAAAGAAAAACGTTTGTGACTATTGTTTGTGTTATTGTAAAAGCGCTTTCGAATACTCAATTCTTATTATCACTAAAAGTTTTGTGTCGCGAAAGCAAACAGAAAATGACGGCAATTGTAAAAACAGAGTATAATAACACGAGTATTAGAAAAATAATGAATATAAGCGCACAAAAGTTATCACAACTAGTTATATATATAGTGTAGTTTATTCTCTCCGCGCTATTCTTCTCTTATATTATTCAGTTTTATCGTCAAACAAAAATGAAAATTCTTCTCCTTTTTCTTCTTATTTTAGCTTTCTTTTCATCGAAATTGTTTAGAAAAAAATTGCGGGTTTAAAGGGAAAACATAAGTAAAGGGGAAATTACTTGGCTTTCCTACTAAAAGGGATGTATATATATATACAGCTAAACAGTGTGTGTATAGAAATATAGTGAAACGTTTTGCTCAATAGAAGTTTAGTCACCATAGAATTCGTATTAAATGACGAGACAATTGTGTGTTTAATGAGCGCTATTGTTCATCAGTGACAAAACAGCATTGATTATGATGACGATGTTATGGCAAACCCGCACACAAACTTGTCATATACTATTTTTGCCACTTTTATTCACTCTTTCATTCATTGAAGGATGTGCTCTCTCTCTCTCTCTCTCTCTCTCTCTCTCTCTCTCTCTCTCTCTCTCTCTCTCTCTCCTCTTTTTGTTTATTTAAAAAGTCGCGTATAAGTTGTTTGAATCGCTAAATACTTTTCCAATGTCTGTCTAGATTTTTAAGTCTCTCATCAGAAAAAAATGAAAAATAAAACTTGCGTACGAGTTTAGCATTTAGAAATAAAATTAACGACTATTGTATTACTGCGGCAACATATTTATTTATGAATGTGTTTTGTGATTAGTGATCTATTGTGCAGTTTTGGCACCTGAACACTAAACTCGTACCATAAACTGTGCATAACAGGCAAACACAGCACACAAAACACAGTCACGACACACACAGACATACTGTTGTGTTGCATTGCTATTACAATTTTTATCTCTATTGTCATTAGATTGTTAGAAATAAAATGAACTAATGGTCCACAATATGCGCACCACTTTATTGCATGCCATTCACTGCCTATTGTGCGACAAATTGTGCAAAATCAAAATAAAAGATAGAAAAATTACTAGTTCTTTATTAACTGGGATATAAAAAAAGTAGAAAAGAGTACAATGCAACTGAAAAATATGCGTATATAATGAGAATAAAAGGTAATAACACGCACATAGAAAAAAGGAAGCAAAACAGGGAGAAACAGAAAGAGAAAAAAAAACATTTTTTAAAAATTAGTGGAAAAATAACAACTTTTCCCATTTAAACGATATGTGATGTAATAAGTAATTACTTAGTAATTTATTTTTAACATTCGGCGGACAATTTGCGCGCAACATTATTGTTAAGTATCACAAAAGAAAACAAACTCTCCATTGTGTTATTCTGTTTGATGATCTCATTTATCTCCGTTTGACACACAGAGCTAAATGGCGGCTACTGTTCGCTCATAAAGAATGCACTTCAGGTGCGCTTTACTGGCAGATAGTGTCACTCAAAAAATTGATTGGGAATAATCAATACGGAAAGTGATTCCTATTGAGCGGTTTCACTCATTTAATAGTTATCATGAAAAACTTTATTTTCGATTATCAAAAATCTAAAACAAAAAAACCGCTAAAAGAACAATGAATTTTTGTTTTTGTTCGGCATTTCTTTATTAAATAATTGTCTATATTGTTGCTCTTAATAAAGCAATTGAATCACTAAACCCAAATAAGACAAAAGCCAAAGCGCCGACACTTCATACGTTTGAGATAATATTTTTCAATAATAATAGCGACTGATTGTCGTGTTATTGTTGTGATAAAGTTTTTCTATTGTAAACGAATGAACGATACCATTCGCATGAGAATATATTTTATTATTATACAATACCAGGCAATATTATTTTGTTTGGAAAACTTTTTTAAAGAAAAGTTTCTCAATTCTTAAACATTATGCGCACAAAGAGCTAAACCACTCACCAGTCAATAGAGTCTGGAATAGTCTCTGCAGTTCCAGTCCGCCCTTCGTCATCATCGCACAAATATTTATATACATATAATACTCTTTTTTATATTATAAAGTGCATGACTTTACGATCGCATAAAAGGCAAAAATGACTGGTTTAGCAAAAAAGTAGATTAATGGTTGTGACAAACGGCATTTACGAATAATACTTGCATTTAAAAAATCTCGATGCTATGCTAGTGAAGCATTCGCTGTTTCTTCAGAGCTCATGCATGGAAAGCATAAATTCAATTGAAATTGCGATCTAACAAAGAATAAAATAAGTTATAGTCGCTTGCAATTGCTTCGCTTTTTCTAATACAATAAATACTATATATATATACAACAACAACATATTGCAATTGCATAATGTTTTCTAACAATAGATCGCAAACATTTCAAAAACTTCTTTTTTCGCCATCAATGGGGAGAATAAAAGTATAGCTATTATTAATCCCTTTATTTCAAGCTCACACTCAATACACGACTCTAGCGATTGTTATCTAACCAGTAATTATGCCGAAATAGATGTATTGCGTTATAAACAGTTGCAATTTTTTCGTTAAACTCGCAATCTCTTTAAAATAGAGTTCGTTTAATACGAAAATATAAAATACACTGTAAAAATAAACTTGGTTTATATAATAGCGCTAATTCTGTTTGATTCCCTCTCATTCTCTCTCATTCTCTGGTATTCTCTCTCTCAGTCATTGAAAGCGATCGACACAACAATAGAGTCTCAGAACTGGCACTTCTCATTGAAGTTTGCAATATTGGCCATTGAGTAGTATTGGGGAAATGAACATAAGCCGAACATAGTGTGTTACAGTGTATGGGTGTTAGTACACAGAATTGGTAGAATACAATACTGCTAAATGCACTGCAATATCGCTATATAGGGGGTCTCTTCAAATAAAAAAAGTATAAAAGGACGCGATATAATAGCGCGCTATGAACCAACTTTAGAGGCTGACAGCCTTCTATTGTAATACATTTGTTATTGTTAATAACGCAAATGCGGATGTGAACCAATAAGTGAAATAAGCAAAACCTATTCACGCATTAATATTATATCACATACACAAAATATAAGATATATTTGACTCATACTGCAATCATAAAACTTTTTATGTTACGTAAGCGTAGCATATGAGAGCATATGAGATGATGTGTACATCATATGCGGTTTTCTAGCGAATCTCTCACTGTTTTTCACTTCGCTAGTGTGTGATTGAGAAAAGATTGCATCTCATCTCTCACTCTATTATATTCGCCGCAAAAACATCAAACGTAGAGAGAAAGCGGCGATCACTTGAATTAAAGAACACAAACGCATCGCAATCAATGTACTGTATGTACTGTATTATAAACGCGTATAGAAAAAAGAGTGAATACAACAACATATCAGAGAACGGGTCACATAAACAGTATAGACATTATGCTAGAGTAGAGTAAAGTAGAGTAGACCACAAAATCACAAAATAACACAATCAATGTATCGCCAATTTTGTCCCTAACTGTGTATTCAATCGTTAACTAATTTAGTCTATTCTGAACATTTATTTGCCGCTATAATTCGAGTGTATGTGTGTGTGTATGCGTGTGCGAGAAAAACTTTTATTTTGTTTATAACTTTAATCTGCATTTATGTCAATCACTAATTTCACAGATAAATAAAAAAAACTGGCGATAAAAAATTGAATGTGACAAAAGTGTCAGATAAGAAATGATTTTTTGGGGTAAATAAAAAAAGGCAGAAAATTTTCAGAGAATTCAATTATAGTTTGGTATAATATGATTCAATTGAATCTAAAAAACGGAAAAGTATGAACAGTACGCACAGAATGAAGAAGTATGAGTAGATGTAGTGGTGAGAAACGAAAAGCACTGAACATCTATCAAAGCGTAAGTATTGGAGAGTTTAAGAAATGGTATTTTCAGTAATAGAGAGCTGTCTAATGGGAAAGAATATATGTTTTAGCGTTTTGGCACAAAAGCTATGCAATACGCGTGCAGTGGCGCTATTTATTCGCTATTCATTTGGATTCAATAGCTTCTCGTACTCCTTTTCATCGCCAAAGATTCTCTGAATGGGTTTTCAATTTTACCCAAACAATACTCTTGGATAGAGTGCGGACAATACGCAAATCACGAACAAAGAGCACCTCAGCGTGATCTTGTTACTCGAGCACAATCGCTACAATCGTTACAATCACTAATAATAAGCAGCGATTTTGCTGTGAAAGAGAGCATTTGGCCCAATGTCGCATCATTATAATCAACTACAATAGAGGTTTCGTAGAGCACAATGCAACGAATGCAATGCTAACGTAAAGCTCCAATTCTTTATACCCATAGCTAAAACGTTACCGTTTCTCTCTCTCTCTCTCAATCTCTCTCTCCAATATAGCACCTATTTCTCAATTCCCATTTCATCTCAGGCGTGCTCTATTCACAGCCGTTGTATTCATTCAGTTGTGAGCCTCTTTGCAAAGGTTCTATCCATGAGTTTCCAACTTCAACATCGCATTACTCCACGCCTGACCGACAACTTTCAATGCTCTCTTGCCTCTCATCTATTCACAACGTTTAAAAGGTTTTTCACATACAATCCTATAAGCATAGATTTATATAAAAATTTGTGAATAGCTGTGAACAGATACGCCTCGATATATATATATAAAAATTCGAGTTCGACTTTCCAAATGTACAACAACTATGGAGTACCGAATCGGGAATTGTTATGCACAAACTGCCGTACATTTCGTTTGAACGATGTTTAGTGCACATGATTTTGTATAAAAAATTTTGTTTGGGTCCACAAAGTTTTTATTAATTCTAAAGTTATGCTAATTAAATCTATATTTAGATTTTATAATAGTTTTCAAGTCACGCGCGATGAACAATGATCGGAACTTGAAAGAGAATAAATCTTTTGAAATTTTTTTCTTAAAATTTTATTCTCAAATATCAAAATCACTTTTGTAAAGAAAATGTTCCGTATTTTTTTAACAATTTACAAAATTTTCAGATATATATATATATTTTAGAAATATTATACATGTTAAAGTTACTAATGCTTAAAACCCTTTTTTCAAAGCATTTATTCAAAAATATTTGGAAAAAGCATAAAATCTTTTGATTTTTCAAATTTATTTGATTACATACTTGATTTTCAAATCGTCATAATATAATTTGGTTAATATGCAGTTTTAAATGAAAATTTTAAGGAATAATCTTTATTGCGATTAATTTTATATTTTTATAAATTTTGTCTATTTTCTCCAGTTTTTTTACTGAGAATTTGGATTTTGGCAATCTTTGGAAATCTAGATATAAACTTTGAGCGGAAATAAACAAGAATTTTAATATACTTTTAGCATAATTTAAAACTTACAACACAATTGCAAAATTATTTTGTAGAGTTCATTGTGTTATAAAAACTGATTTTCTTATGTTTGTGTTTAAAAGTTTTAGTAATCGCTAAATAATATTCATTGATAAATTTTTATTTTATAGACTTTTTACTTTTAGTCATAATATACTGAAATTTACGGTAAAATAATTATTAAATAAACTAAAAGCCATAAAACATTTAATTTTATATATCAAAATAATGTATTAACGTTTTGAAATTTTGATTATTTGGTAGAATTTGAATTTATTTTATTTTTATGTAAAATATATAAATTCTTAAATACAATAGATTTATAAATAACTTTTTAAGTATGTTATTATAACTTTTCAAATTGGATTTTTATCAAAAATTTTATCTAAAAGTGGTAAAATTAATCAATTAAAACCTGTAAAACTTAAAAAATACTAGTGTTCTAAACCCTTGATTTACGGAAATTAAATGAAAATTTTTCACTAGAGATGGCAAAAAGCTAAATTACACCGAGCTTGAGCTTATTATTTTTATACTGAACTTGAGCTCTCAAATCACTACTTCGGGAAGTCAGAAGCGGATAATTTCGATAAAGAGTGATCATGATTCCCATTATCTAGAAAACTTGACACGATGTCTATTAACTCGAAGAATATGATCTCAAACTCTCCTCATTCTTACGAATTCATCGCAGAACGGAAGCTCTAAAGCAAATATTGCAGAACTCATTGATCTACAGACCGCAAATCTAACTGTCAAATCTCTACCAAAACCATCGTCGATATTATGCGAAAAATACGGTGGAAGCAAATCGGAAAGTCGACTCCTGGCTCAACCTATTAGAGTCTCTAATTATCGGATATTCAGACAACGAAAGTCTATTAACTCTTGGACGGCACGTGACTGGCAAAGTGATCGACTGGCTCTTATATATTACAGCCAAAACAAACAATTAGTTGGAGTTAATGTCGGAACGAATTGAACGCTTATAAGTAAATCCTCGTGGAAATGTAAGAACCTATGTTATCACGTCGAGAATGCGTTTTCAATTATTACAACGAAAATAGTCGATTACTTATAAGGTCGAACAGAACGAAAGAAACCAAATCGTTTTGCTGACGAAGGATATGCCCGAAGCCTATCATCTATAACTCAATACGGTATCTCATGACAAGACAGCTAAAAGGTTATCGATAGCGTTGAGTATTGAATAAACGAAAATCAAACGATTTTCTAAGCTGAACAATTCGAATGATAACAATTCTTCTCGCGTATTTGCGGTAAGACAAGCGAAGTGTTTTAATTGTTGGCGAAATCAAATTTCTCGGACATGTGAAATCAGCCTAACGAGGCCATTTGCGAACGAGGCAATAAAAAGGCGAAGAATTCATCACCGTAAAGCTACCTAAATAATATGTATTCTCAAATAATTCTTAAAAAATAGATAAATAATATAATATAATTATTTTAGCATCTTTATTAGGATAACTATTTATTTTGGTTTTATTTATAGAAGCGCATCTCAATAAGGGTATATATTAAATAAAAAAATATCGAATCACATGGTTACAGAAGTGTAAATTTCAGGTAACAAAACATTATAAACGTGATATTTTCTTATTGTATAATTTAATTTCGTTATTATTTATATTCAATTCAATTAATGATGTCTGTTTCTGGTAAATCAATTTATAATTAGTATAATAAAATCTTAGTTTTTAATTAAAATCTTAATTAGAGTCAGAATCAGATAATGAATCTCAGATTCAGTTTTGTCGTTCTTCTAGTTTTCTATCACCATCTGCTCTAAGGGAACCCCGCAGCAGTTCATCTTCAACAGCCGAATTTGGTAGACAAAATGAATTACTAAATCAAAATTTACTTAAGTCATGTATGTAAATAAATTTATTCGTTTTAAATTCTGATTAATTCTTTATTATTTAGAAATTATATTGGAAAAAAAGATCATAAATATGACTCACGTCAAAATCCACAAGATGAAGAATGTACAAGGATATATTCAGAAAGATATAAAACTTGAAATAAAGTTCCGTTTTGTGTCGACGAAGATACAATTATATATTTAACGCCTATCAAACCACTCGAAAACAATATGCTTGATTATATGCGTTGTAAAACATATATTAAGAAGATTACACAACAATTAACCGATGAAGTTCAATACTTTTACGATGAAACATAACTCAAAAATATGATCTATTTTATGAATTCAATAATGATTTTATGAAGAAATGGAAATCAATCATGAATAATGTGGTATATACATTTAATCATCGAAAATTCATGCAAGCAATTCAGAAGTACTTTGAGGATCAATCAGAGAATAAGTATATTCTTTTTATTGAAGGCATTTTTTATGGTATTTTATGGCTTCAATATAAGTTTAAAAAAGCAACGCTATATACCGCTTCGCTGCAATGCTCATTTCAGGTAATAAATTTATAAACCTGTAATTATTATAAGCTGATTGATTATTAAATTGTTTTTAAACATTTTAAGATTTTAATATAAAAGAATTAAATACGATATCATGTTTGAATATAATAGCAAAATTTGTTATATTGAAGTAAAGAATTAGGATTTTAAGAACGATGATGATATCAAGAGAGCTATTAAACAAGTTTTGTTTTACGTTTTTGCAAATTACATTCAGAAAAAATAATATCCTAAACGATTTTCAAAAGTGATTGTTATTGTTAAAAATAAATGGCTGTTTCAGGATTTGCGTTTCGATAGAAGATTAGTAAATAAATTTTATAACCTTACTATTCCAATCAATGACACTTATTTCAATTTGTTTAGTATAAATTGTAAATTCTCCAATTATAACAAAATATAATAATATATAATATTAGTAACACTTCTTGAAGTAATTCGTTGAGACGTATATAGTTGAGGGCTAATATGTGTTGTTTGACTATGAAAACGAAGTGTATTCTAGTATTTCGAAGCGGTATTACAAACCGAAACAGGTTTCAATGTTTTTAATTAAATAATTAGTAACTGGTATAACTTTAATTTTGAGTAAAATAAAACTCATTTATTAACTAATATATTACTCTAAAATTATACTTTTGTTTAATCTTAGTGGTTTGGTTTAATTAAAGTACAACAGTAGTAAGGGGTGATATGGCCCATACGAGCACGCGTCATGTTACTACTTACAACTAAAATAGAAAATAAAATATTATCTATTGTTAATTTAGTAAGGATTTTTTGACAGATACTCTGGTCAAACTGTAATAAGTAGGAGTACACTTAGAAAAATTTTAGATCGGAAAATAATGAATTTTATTTAATCCTTAATTTAGGGTTGGATTGAAAACCAATCCAATTCCTATTGGTATAACCACTACTTTTACCGAGAGTTTCAAATATTCAAGAAAAGGACATAAATTACTTAAAGGAATTAATTTAAAGGTGTTTTTGATTTTACATGGAAAATCGAGCTCATAAATTTGACAATGTCTGTATATTAATTCGCGAATGTATTTATTAGTTTAAAATAAGTGAAAAAGGGAGTTAACCTTTATAATACAGTCATTTTAACTATAATTATTTGGTTCGAAACATCAAAAATATAAAAAATTATTATTCGATATTTTTTATAACGCTGTAAAAAACAAACATTCAAATAATTATAATAATAAAAGATTTTCTATTGTTAATAATAAGAGTCACTGTAACTTTGCATTACTGTATACCAGTATCATAACTCAATATTATAAATAAATAATACCGCAAATAACTATTATTGGAATAATAATAAGTAAAGTTAGCATATTATTAGTCGTATTATTTTCGTATGCAATCAATAGATAATAAACAGATATAAATAAATCCTTTACATATATAAATATTCATAATTTTACCCGATTTTACTATTTTTAAATGTGTTAATGGGTTAATAAGTGAGTTACTGGATAATAGACGCAACAACTGTTTAAATAATAGTATTCATTCTATAAAAGTGTTACGTAATTATTCTAAATCACAAAACTTAGTTTTTATCGAATAGAAATGAATGTTTTAAATAAAATTATTTTTTTCTAAAACTCAAAAAGTGAGTTATGAATTGAGGAGTTAAAAGCAATTAAAATAAATTCATAAAATCGAATAAAAATTGTTTAACGTTATTTTTTTTGTAAATAAAATCAGATAACAAAATCACATCAAATATATTGTATAATTTAACTTAAAACACCAGTTAATTCATTTATGCATAAATTTAATTAAAAAAAGTTATTTATATTATTTAAATCCATTTATTTTTAATAAGTTTTGTTCAAAATTTAATAATCTCATAACATTTTATTTAAGGAATAATTTGTAATTAAAATTTATAAAATAATTATTGAAAATATAGAGAGTTGAGAATATAAAGGACAACAAAATTCGGGTTCGCCCTAATCGTGATGGGAAATATTTTTCATATACACTTTAAATATCGTGAAAATGTTAAATTATGTCGATTAAACATCAATTTATGACTGATTCACCGAAAAGTTTTATTTTACCCAAATCGTTAATTTTCGCGCTCAATTCTTTTTTGATGGTTTGAAGCTTCCCGAATTTGGTAGTGTTTTACTTTTTATTTTGTAATCTTTAATAATAATAAATGATACATTATTATCCATTTTTAGCAAAACATAATATATTTTAAATAAGGCTTCAAACTTCAACAAAAAATACTGAGACAATTATTATAATTATAGATTAATTTAGATACCGATAATATTTTATCTTCGAAAAAATTATTTACCATTAGACTTACATTACTACTGTACATATATTTCACAAAAATCTTTCGCATGAAATCTATTTCATTTACAGTGAATTGATTTTGTTAACTTACATATTGGACTTAATGTTACAAAAATAAAGTTAAGAGTTAATAAAGCATACGAAAACGCATAAAAGTTGTTTTGAGAAAATAGATTGATATAACGTCAATAATGTAATTGTTGGGATGTAATGCCGTTATTATTAAATTATTAATAGTTAACTAAAGAATGGTAATAACAGCGTCACCATAAAACACAGTGACATTTGTGCCCTTCTTTGACAAATACAACGCTTCCGTTTGGATCGTTGTCGCAATATATAGTGGCGTTTATTCTATTGTATGCCTTTCAAGCCATTGCATGCCATCGCTGCAGCTATTGTTGAATATTAGAAAAGCTTCGGTCTTTCACTTGCAAATGTCAAATATGAATGGAGCACAGATTCCAAGTCAGCTTCTTTTTTCCGGAGGAATCGACGAGAAAAGAGCTTCTTTAGAGGTCCATCGGAGCATGCATTGGAAATTGTATTGCGTTCAACATTATAAGCTAAATAAACCAAAACTGCAACTAACGAAGAATAGACAAACACACTGTCAAAAGACGCTCTGCTTTTGGCGATACTGTGAAAGCAAATGTTGAAATTTTTGCGAGATTAATGAGCACACAATGTGCCCATACATATAATGCCAGATAAAAGAGATAATCATAATGACAATTATTATAATGAGTCATTAAGTAATTATTAGAGTATTGTAAAGTAATATGCATTTTGTTTGACGTTATAATTATTAATGTTTTTATTAACGAATTGTTGCCATTTTTAAATTCCTATTTTTCGGATTTTTATTCTTCGTAATTCCTTTGTATCCGAGAATTGTGAAACGTATTTTTAGCTCACCATTTTTTTTATTCAGAAATTCTTTTCTTCTCTAATTTAAAATATTAAATTGCATTTCTAAAAACAATAGGAACGTTCAGATAAAGCTCGCATTATAGAAAATACTTCACTGTTGCTGCTCTTCGAGAGCTAAGTTTTTCCATTAATTCTTAAAATTTCTTACGCTGTAGTGTTATGCTACTGTTAGGTCTAAGGTCTAACGGTAAGTGTTAGTTTAAAATACAATTAAGTTCTGGATCATTGCTTTACTTTATAGTATTAATGAGCTATATTTAAAATTATTATTAAACAAGTGCTCAAAATCCTCCATATTATTTGATCATTTATTGTACGAATTATTTCATAATTATTTCGAGATTCTCCGCAAAACAGAAATGCATAGAATTAATGGATTGTTGAGTCCTATTATATTTTCTTTAGAAATTTATAGTTTCCTATTTATGTTGCAATAAATGCCAGATTAATAAAATTCTAGTGAATGACAAAAATTTAAATAAATTTACAAAAAAAAACATTTTTGGCAAAAAATTCCAAAATAATATTTTTGACAATACAGAAAAAGTATTACGCAATCGATTGTGATAATAAAATACAATTGTATTCGATTTAATTGCAAACAAAAATTCACACAAAAAACTCCTGAATCGAAATCAAAGGAAAAGCTTTTTTATTCCAGCCTTGGGTTTATAATAGACAGAAACGCATATTAAATATTTATTATACACAAACATATTAAATTGAAATTGATTGTGATTTACAGCACTTGAAAGAGGAAATTAAACTTTATTATGTTAGCGATAAAAACGTTTAACATTTCGTTAAGATTTCATATACAACTTTTGATTTGGGAAACTGCACGTACAGCTAATCTGTTTAATGCTAACATTTTGATTTTTTAAATTAATTTTGAATAAAACGGGAATAACTTATTTGCTTCATTAGTTTCGTTTAAACGAGAAAAACGCATATATGCATAAAAAAAGCAAAAAAAAATTGATCGCAGGTTTTTTAGTATGTGTGCGCGAATGGTTGAGCTAAAAAGGAATATATTGCACATTTTTTGTGATCACGAAAGTTTAAAGGAGACAATAGCCCAACAAAAGAATAGTTCTTACAAGTTAGTTAGATTAGGAACATAGCGTTTATTGTTGCACCTATACGTGAGCTTTTGTGTAGAACACATCGGAAACAAAACGCTGAAACTTCTGAATGAAGCTATTGTTGTACGGCTCATATTCAAAAGAGGGAACAGAGACTACAGAAACTATTCACTCTCTACAATACTGGATAATACAATGCCATACTACAGAGCAGTTTCTATTGATTATAAATACAATAATTCACACCACATATAGCAACTCCCAATTGAGTTGAGAGTAACAAAAGGTTACGCATCTAAAGGGACATAAAAACCGTTTTTTTTCTCTCTCTTATATTGAATATATTTGATATAAAGCGTTATATATTTTGCTTATTTTTTGTTGTAATTTAGTTCAAGTATTGCACACACATATGTGTGTATATATTTATCTATGAAATAAACTTTTTACGCGCTCATTATTAGCGATGGTTAAGCAATCAATTTTCATGTAACTGACCTAAACATTAACAATCGAGTGGTGAACAATAGTCGTAATATATCGTCGAGTTCCGCGTTTCTAGTTTCGATTTTTTTCTTACTGTTTATATAACCCTATATTTTTCGAATGTTATTATATATTATTTAATTCATTGTGCTTTAGCTGTGAAATTCAATAATAATTATAACGTTTATGGGTTTTCGGGTATTATAACATCATAAGCGAAAAATGATTTCAATAAAGAGAAAAAGAAAATAACGCATACATTTTTTTCAATTTAAAAAACCAACACACAATTCAATAACACACATATTCGGAGATGTGATCATAAAATACAGCAGAATGAGAGAGAGAGAGAGAGAGAGAAAAATATATATAATTGTATACAAATTCAAGTGAAGCCATTCATTTCATTGTCATGAATAAAAGTTCAGCCACTCTTTGCATTGAACCAAACACAAGAGATTGAAAATTGTGAATTATATGAATTGATAACAATTGAAACTCGCATTATACGTATGCAAAAGAAGCTCAAAAGCTTTTTTTGTTAAGAACTTAAATTGGAAACTACTATATACCGTATATATAAAAAAATTATTTTATATAAAGCTTTTTTCTCTCTCCATATATTATCTCTTCGGGCTTTAAGAAACGAAAGATATTTGCAATTTTATAGAATAAAAGAGTGTTTAAACAGTGCTGTACACGTATTTGTTTGCTTTCAAAAAATTGTGTGATAAGTTGTGATCGAAGAAACTTAATCTATGAAATATGTTTTTTAATTTTTGCGATATGTTGAGAGTTAATTGTTGATGTAAATATGATAACAATAGATTTATTTATAAGTAATTTATTAGTTGTTTGCTTACAAATCGATTGAAATTACATAAATGATGATTAACTTTTTTAAATCTATTTTAAAGAAACAAAGTTTTGTTAACAGAATCTTATTCATAATTGAATGCTGCGCTGCAAAAACAGCACTTAAATATTTATTTATTGAATAACATGTTATTTAATTCTTATACATTG